>DWLI01003686.1:0-11560 GCA_018249915.1 Cecropterus dorantes dorantes
ATTTACAAAGGCAAGCCTCTGACCAGCATCTTGAGGCTTCAGTTCTTGCACTAACTGAATTTTGTACGGGTGCAGCTTTAAATCTTTGTGTAAAATGCGGCATAATGAAGATCTGTGCACATTTAAAGCAACAGCACGCTTCCGAATCGAGAGGTTTGGATCATCTCGAATAGACTGAGTAACACTGTCCACGTTTTCGGCTGTTCTTGATGTTCTTGGCCGCCCAGATTTTGGTTTCTCCAGAGTTGACCCAGTCTCTTCAAACTTCTTAACCCATTTTGCAATGAGTCGAGTGCTAGGCGCATCATTTAAGTGACGAATATGTCGAATACTGCAGAATTTTCTACGCGCTACAGTCGCCGAATTACCGTTTTTGTAAAACTCACGTACGCACAACGCACGGTCCGCACCAGAGAAACGCTCCATAGCGACTAAATTCCCAAGAGCCAGACTACCGACTGACATACCCCCCGCGCCCCTCAGAATAGTTGCTTTCGCGTAATAAAATAAGCAAATGTGAACTTTCTTTTGAGACACCTTGTACTAGGAGCAGCAATATCACACTGCAAATACTAACTTGTTACAAAGTCACTACACGACTAAACGTTATATAATTAACTGTATGTTTGTATATGCATAAAATTGTATAGTGTAATCAAAAACTTGGCCACTGCATACTAGTCCAATTTCCATTACAACCGCTTCTATCGCCAAATTACACCTGACGATGTATACTAAATTTATTGAAAGATATCTCACTAAGTTATAGGAGCATATTTATATTTTAAATGAATTTAGACATTACACTTAATTACTCCAGAGAACTCTGAAAACCAAACTAAATTTATACAACTTATTAATAATATTCTAGGAGCAGAATAATAACGTAAGTGCGTAAATATAAAACACTCAAGATAAAAGAAATTCATTCTGCCTTACCTCATCGTAACAATATACAAGGTAATTTTAAACATCAATTTGACACACAACTGAATTTATGAAATAAACTTCATGAAAATGATGATTCATATATACATAATAGTGTCACAAACATCTTAAACTATAATATTTTATTTCGAGTGGTATACATTTTAAATTATCAAGACCGAAAAATGTCTTTTAGTGTTGATAGCTTTGTTATAAAAAGCCATAACATAAATCATGAGCCGAATGCATGTGGCTGGCATATGTATAGTACTATACAACATATCAATTAAAACATAGCCCCTCGCATCCATTACATCCGAGACTCAACTCCCGTTTATTACCGAATTGGAAATGCTTTGTCTTAAGTTGTCAACATCAACCGTTACACTTTAGCTATAGATAAAAAAATCATATTCTTGCTAATCGAAAAAAATAAACATGTTCTTGAAACTTCATACAAAAGATTGTGGTGATTTTGGATCAAATATAATATTTATATTAATGTAACGCAAACTATTTATTTAGGAGCGAGTCAATAACTAATACCCCTGTAATAATGGCACCAACTTATCGCACCGTATACTGCCTACATAACTTTGTTATTGTATATAAAATTATAAAAAAAATCGTCCCTAGCGAATTAAAATGTATAAAATCTTAATTTTACAGAAGCAAAGCACGCTAAACTTAAACTATAAAATCATTCTATATAAAGGTCACATTTGAAACTGAAATCCACATCTTTGATAATATAAAATTAAGATCGAACTTAGTTCGATATCACACCACAGTTCTAATTAGAAATAAATTAAAGGCTCACTTTTAAACACGCGTCGTGTGGATGTTGTAGTGTGACGGTTGACGTGTGTAGTTTAGTTGGCCACCGCTACGTCGCTCGTGGTCTCCTGTAACGTAAAACAGTAC
This sequence comes from Cecropterus dorantes dorantes, assembly GCA_018249915.1. Classification (NCBI taxonomy): domain Eukaryota; kingdom Metazoa; phylum Arthropoda; class Insecta; order Lepidoptera; family Hesperiidae; genus Cecropterus; species Cecropterus dorantes. The sequence continues at coordinate 1,852 of DWLI01003686.1, forward strand.
CACATGTAACCAATTCGACTTTACAATAAATAACATTTTTTAATTGTAATAATTACTACAACTTTATTACCATTTCAGTATTCAGTTCTGGTACAGCCGGGACTTCGGGAATCAATTCTGCAATAATGTCGGTCTTAAGCATTTCCTGGAAATTAACAAACACACGCTCGTATAAATGGCATTATCTTTATCAAGTGTTGTTAATGATAATGAAATACAAATGAATTACAATTAATGAACAACAAAATACTACTAAATGATTTTGGATATTAGCCATTTCAAATTTTGTTAACGGCACCAAAAAATGAGTATATTAGCGATAGAAACAGATAAAACATTGCCATTAACTTGGCACAATTAATAAAAAAGTAGGTTCGTCAGAAATATACATCCTGGAAAAATAAAATTTTAGGAAAATAACAATGCTTGTAAACATTTAAAACTAGATGTGTTAGCACTAAAGCAATTTGTTCCACGTTCATGCTGATGTATCTACGAATCGGAAGCGAGTCAATGGAAAAGGAGATGAAAAGGAAAGGAGAGCAGCCGACGGCCGCAATAATATCAAGACTCTCGGATGTGTATCGGATTGATCACTCTCCATGTCTTCCAGTTATTGACGGTTCACACATGCTGGTACAGAAATACACAAACTAATTACGATAAATTGTTAACGGGGTGTCAAAACGCTCCTTAAAATACGATACTAATCTTCTACAAGAGCAAGACTCCGGGCAGTAATCACCTGTGGGATGTCTGACGGCGCGTCCGCGATCGGCTCCGGGGTCGCGGGCGGCGACACTTCAGATTCGGAGCGGCAAAGCTCGCTAGGCGGCGGCGGGAACGACTCGCCATCGCCCTGCGCGAAGGCCTCGTTCGGTTCCGACAGCGACGGCGGCATCGAGTCTTCGGGCGTCGCTACTTTGCCCATTTCGCCATCACCTTCGTCCGCTTCGGGTGGGGTGTTCTCACCGTTTGTAATAATTTGGGTCTCTTCCGCATCACCATTGCAATCTACAGTCTCTTTTACGTATTCCATTGCGTCTTTGGTTTTGTTCTTTATATTCTCCATCTCGGTGTCATCGTTACTTTTGACGCTGTTTGAATCGATATTGTCAGAATTGATGACGATCGTAGGCGATTCGAGGATAATTTCTGAACTATCGTGAACTTCGGTTACTATATCGTCAGCATCATTCTGTGTAGTTACATCCTCATCGACTGCAGATGGTATTGGTGAAGGCGTATTCTCTCTCTCTTGCTCAGATTTATCACCCACAGGCTCGGTAGATGTTTCTTCCGTAATGGTTACAGTAATGTCAGACTCTACTATGTTGGTGTCTTGTTGTACAACTTCTTGGTCAGAAACAATATTAGGTTCGATGGATGCGTCAGCTTCAGGAATTTCAACGGGGGATTCAGTAGGAATGTCAACCGGTAAGTCATTTGAAATTTCATCTAGTTTCTCAGTTGTGATATCATTAACCGATGTCACTTCTTTGATTTCTGAAATTGTCACACTGTCTTGTGGTTCGCTAGGTTCATCGCTAGTTTTAATTTCTAGTTTTTCAGTTGTGATATCATTAACAGATTCCACTTCTTTAATTTCTGGAATTTCCACACTGCTTTGTGGTTCACATGGTTCATCATTCGTTTTAATTTCAGAAGGTGTTGTATCTTTTTGTTCTTCTGGTTCGGTTTCAATTACATTTGAAGGCTCTTCAGTAGTTTCCTTTGAAATTGAAAGTTCAGAAGGAGCTAATACGGCATCGGATGGGACATTCTGAATTTCATTTGGGTTAATTTCAATTGTGTCATCTGCTTTAGTGATTGTGTCTGTAGTAGTGGTTGTTGGTGCCATGTTTGTTGTGATATCAGCAGTTTTAGCAAGTGAAGCATCTGTCAGTTCTGGTGCCATAGTGGTAGCGGCAAAGGAAGCCACTGATGAGGGAGGGGGATTGGCAGGTAGGGGTGGAGGCGTAGGTTCTATCAAAGGCATTTCAACACAAACCTCTTTTTTAACAGGAATTTCAGTTGCAGGGACGGTTTCTGGCGTTTCAACAATGGTTTCCTCAGGTTTGCTCGGTTCATTTGTTTCAACTTCAGGTGTCTCAACTTTGGGCTCATCTAAGGATAGTCCATTGACAGGCAGTTGTTCTGGCAGTGCCTCAGGTTCAGGTTTAACATCTGGCCTGTCATTTTCTGGACTTTCCTTAGCAGGTTCTTCGGCAGCAGGGGATTCTACTTTGGGAGTTTCAGGAGTGCTACTACCGTTTGTAATAGGTTCAGTTACTGGAGTTTCGGGAGTCTTTTCCTCTTTTACTTCTGTTTCAGGTTTTGCTTCTTCGGCTACTTCATTCACTTCAGATTCAGGAGTTGTTTCAGCCACCTGCAAAATTTATTCACATTGAAAAATAATCTAACCAAAAATAATGCTAATACGTACGACTATCATTAACTCAACAGCTTTAAAATCACTAGCAAAATCACGAAACGAACACAAACAAATTATATACCTTGTCATCGGACATAATGGCAAATAAGCAATACTAGTGTACGTTATAAGAATTCAGAGTAAAGACTGAAGGGAGACCCACTCGTACGTTGCAATTTATAGTATAATTTTTGTAACGGAAGATTGACTCTCATTTTTAGATAAGTAGTTACCCTTCAATGCTCATGATCATGTTATATCAAATTGCAGTTGTGTTCTAGGGCTGGCAGTTACGTGTCATATGAAAATTATGCATAATCTCGCATTTGGAAATTGCTAACGAATCTGGGAAACGTAATGGATTTTTAATAGTGACATTTTTAAAAATCTCAAATTCGACTACCAACTAGGAGCGCTACAAATGTGGTATTTACTGAGGAATAAGAAAAAAGTTGTCACAATTAAATAACTATTGAGTTTAAACTGTGTTCTTCTTTAAATTGCTCATATTGGGAGTTAAAACAGAATATTAGAAATAATCCATAAAAACAATGGATTTTATTTCTAACACACGCGACCGCAGGTTTGTGGCAAACAATAAAACGATACCAGAGCACAAGGCCGTCTCTGTTTACTGAAGTAGAAACACAACTCAGTGCCTTGCCAATACATTCGATAAATAACTTCAGAACATTTCGATTCGCGGTAAATAGTAATGAAATAAAGAATAAGTCAAAATATCTAGTACTTTTTAATACTACTCATGGTACTATTTGATTCCGTAGTTAAATTAATATGCCAAAAATTGTCTTCTAATATTTTTTTTATTAAATTTAGTTACCTATTTATTAACCCACCGCTGGGCACAGATCTCCTTCTTAAATTGAAAGAGGTTTAAGGCTTACTTCCATTATATTAAGTTAAATGAGAAAAATCAAAAAAGGGATATTATGCAGAACTGTTCAAATTATCATCTTTAATTTTTCACAAAACACACAATTTAACAATTTTAAAAATATGAAACTGGACATACATATTACACATGCAATAGCATGTGTCATACATTTAACAATAGGATGTCAATTAGTCACGAACAGAAGCACATATATAAACAAAAAAATATTGAAATCAATCTGTTTGTCCAAGTCATAAAGAAAAAAGATACATAATTCAATTCATAGGGTCGATACATAAAAGACGCGTGTTCAATTGAAACTTTAATAGTTAACAAAGGCAGGTGCCAAAAATATGTAATAATACATGTTATAATTTTTGAAACATAATTTGTATGCGCGGACAGAACCGTAGGTTTAAAACTAGCGAGCAACAACGCTTCGATAATTCCGACATTATTCACGTTGAGTGACAAACAATTTAAAAAGGTCAGTAACTGTAGAGCGGAAAACAGTGTCCATAGATAGACTTCCCCCGTATTATTATGGTGTTTGGTGACTCACTGGTATTACATCTGATTTACCGTAATTACCGTTATCCTGGGGATAAAGGTAACTACTTTGAACTGTTAATTAATAATGAAATAATATTAACAATTTGTATTAGAAATAATTAGTTTAATTTAACTAGGTCTTTGGTTATTATAGTTATAAAAGAACAAAATCAGTATTACTTGGTTTGTTAGTCTTAGTTATGTCTTAATACGTGTAGGTTTTAATTATGTTACATTTATAATGAAATTACGATATATATTTTTTTCTTGCAAAGTCCATACGTTGAGAAACATTAGACGCTATATTAAACTTGGTGATAACAGTAACTGGGTATCATAATTCGAAGCGTGTGAATCGTAATTCACGGGGACAGAGGCAGTGATAAAAATTGTAACGGACTATCTGATTAAAATAACGGAGAGATTCTATTTTTAATTTACTGTGAGAAGACAAGTATGACATTGATTATATTAAGATAATATTTAGACATGAACGTAAATACACAATTGGAATAAAAAGTTATTTGTATATTAATTGAATATTTAATTTTATATTTTAATAAAGTTAATTGAATATTGTGAATAAAACGTATTTCATTATCAGTATTATTACTATTGTAGAGATTGGAATGGGTTTTCCAGTCAATGAAACCCCACACTTTAACACCACACTGGCCAAGTTCAGATCAGAAGACTTCGTATATCTTTGAGACCTTTTATTTTTATTTAAAAATCTTTCAGTTACTTTACAATGTTTCCAATGATTGATAAATAAATAATTTCTAATATGCTCGACAAAACTTCCAAAAAGTTAAGATTGCTTAGAATTTCACCGAATTGAGGTGCCGAAGTCTATAGCACTTAAATTAACGATATCGCTTGGCAAAAATAATAAAAAAACACATTCACAACCTCAACTCAGCAACAACCGGGGGGGAGATACATCTCGGCTTACTTGAGCGTAAAATTAAAATAGCGACAAAGAGCATCAACCATTAATCATTTGCCGGTTTCGAACAATATGCAGGTAGTTTCCTGTGCGGGCTATGTGGAAGTTGATCGAAATAATTGCTCCACTACCTATTGTTAGTACATCGCACGCAACATATGCACATAATACAAAAGTATAATATGGACCCTTCATAATTTGCTCACTGTTACCGCGAATAACTAATTTCCAGTGTATTAAGACTGTTATTTAAAATTCCATTTAATCGTAGATTTATTAGCTACCGCCTGTAATATTTTCAATGCCGCAATTCGCTTTCAGGTGTTAACGCCACAAATATATTCACTAAATGAGTATTCATTGAATACTCGTTTTGATATGGAGAGCTACGTTATCAGCTTTTATACGAATGGAACTGTTTCAGGGCATTCATTTTTAATTACCTAAGATGATTGTTACAGCAATGTCGACCGTTTAATGGACTCATTGCCAAGCTATCCAGATCAAGACAATTGCGTCCAATAGAATGGACGGCCAGCTTAATTTGGGATGAGGAGGGAGTGTGTCAATGACAGATTAATAAAAGAATACATTCCTCTTGCATTTTTAAAGGCACATACATATTTTCTTCCTATTGCGATGAGGACTTATTATTTAATTGGGCCGACATTGTTCGTACCAGTAAGTACTTTTAAAAATATATATTTCTAATTCATGGATATCTTAGTCATATCTGTTTAATCAAATAGTCCAAAAGTTCATTAATTTGATCCGGTGGCAGTGTAAAAAAAATATACCTGTATATAAATAAAATTCACAATTCGTAAGTGCCCCGTAGGCGCCTATACAAAATTTCTATACATCAGTCAATTAGAATTTCACGCGTAAACACCAACATGATATTCGTGTTATTCATTGTCAATTTCAAATTTTCTCAACGTGTATTAAATACCTTGGCGGTCGTAGCGCTCGCAAATCGTGTGACAAGCGGACGGGTATGATTTGCATGAGCAATAAATAACGAGAGATAGCAGTAGAATCGCGCCCGGTTCAGACGCACTATTATAACTTATAACCAGTCGTTATCAACAGTTGAACGCCCTGTCTTTGCACCAATTACTACAATCTCACATTACCTTCAATAAATTTTATTTATATTATCTTTTAATTTATTGAAATAATAATTGTACAAAGGCTATGTAATTATGAAAATGTAAAATAGTCACACTGATGTAGATATAAATACGTTTCGAACGAACCTACAAATTAAATAAATACGAGATCAAAGCGGTTCTATTTTGTATTAAATATATTGCCAATGCAAAAGGAAATTTAATGTATTTAAATAGTGTGGGTGGCATCTCATGCATTGCAAATCTGTATCTATCAGCTCTTAGAAGCCTACTGCAGAACTCCCCCTGGAAGGGGAGAGTTGCATTACAACAGCTTGCCCTAGAAAATAGTCACCGCGCTTAGCTTTGCCTGCTTCTCCAGCTCCATATTTCCTACATCTAGTTCGTGATCACCTCCTGTGATGATACCCACAGAAAAAAAGCATATTAATATAAGCATATTCGTCGACAGACGCTTACAATGCTTTCCTTAGGCTAACGAACAAATAAATACAAAGTTTTGTAAAATAAACGTCCTACACAGGGGCTGTATAACTTAACGACGAATTATTTATTATCCATTAATATACTTCGTGTTAATACATTTTGTGTGTGACAAATTCACATTCACAAAACAATTTAAAATTAACACAATTACAGACAACAGGCGACACAACAAGAATGCGATAACAACTCTACAAGTTAATAAGGTCGATAACATCAATATGAAATGGAAACCTTCCTTATTATGTCAATGCTGTATCGAAACGTTTATTATGAAAATAGCAGACGAGCAGACATCGACACCATGTTATTCAGTAAACATGCAATTTGAACCGTACGATGCTCGTATTGGCCCGTCCGTGGTCGGCGCGCTGGTGTTATAAACACCATTGTTCACACGATCAGAAACGATGACCACACTATAAACAAATCAACGGGTTCCTATTGTCTGAGTGTGCACATTTTTGTATTGCGTTTCTTTATGTATTACTGCCTGTTTACCGCCACTTTGTTCGCATAGACTCTAATACAGTACAGCTCGTATTCAATCTGCGGCACGCGGGCCGCCCGCCGAGCACTGTTGCCCAAAAATATAAAACAGTCCAAATCCTACTTCGGATAACATTCTTCGGATCTATGTGGATCGTATGAGTGTGAATGGTCTTTTACAAAAATGAAAAATCACTTAAAAACTTTTAATGTAACCTTTGAAGCTGTACAAATTAAACGTATTTTACGTTAAAGCATATTTTTAATAAAATATAATAAATAATTTAATATCAGTATTGTTAACTTGGAATTATGTTTTAGTTATTAAGAATTAAATATTTTTTGCTTACGGCCCGGGATCGCTCGGTTGAAACATGTTTGAAGCCCCCATAAAAAATTGTTTCAGAATTCCCCCCCAAAAATACAAAACACTAGAAATGTTTAACCCATTTTAAACTCGCAACTATAAAAAAAAACTCTTTTAACTGTTAGTTATACTATTGTTCAAATTTCATATTTCTAGTTCAAATGGTTTAGGCTTGGGGATAATTTATCAAAGTGTGTCCCTTCGCTGTTATACATATAGATTGAGTCATTAAGTTCAATGAATGCGTTATTATTATATCATAGGAACAATGTCGCATGGAGGAAATTAAACCGACATGGCTGCCACCTCATCTACATGCCATTGCACCGTACGTAATATGGATAAATTAACTAGTACATTATAATATAATTTAAAATTTACAAAAACATAAACCTTTTGGCTTTGTTTCAGTTTAAAAAGCGTACATTCGTCAAATAGAAACATATTAGTGATTTATTAGAGTAGGTTTTATACCTGATACCCATTTATTGTATTTTACGGTAAAAAAGAATCTCTCCTGTCTCGCCTTTTATTCGTAGGCGCCATATTTTAGAAAATATAATAATTATATCCTATGTTACTCCCACAATTAAGATAAATACGACGACATCCCTTGTGTTTAAGTCGTAAAGTCATTTGGGTTGTTGATTTACCAAAAAAAACACACACATACGAGTATCGCATGTTTGAAAAACGTTACCCTCCTCCTTACGCAGTCGGGTCTCAAAACAATAACTTTTTAAAAGCCAATTCATATGGTAAGGGCTATTGACCTTTAATAAATATTCAAAACTTATTGCAATAATTACATAAGAGTTATTTAAATTTTAACGACAATAGATATACACATACTTATTTAACACGCAGAATGATTAATTATAGATATTTATTTCTCTATGTGCTTTCAAAGGTTACTGGTTTGGTTCGCAGCATAAACATTCTTTCTTTTATTGATTCCAATATTTGTGTCAATCGCATATCAATCTACCAATAAACGTTTAAAAAATCTACCACGAGCGAAGCCACGGGCACATGTTAGCGGAATCCACAAACTGGATCCAAGGAGTCGCGTGTTACCATCATCGGAGAGCTCGTAACTCGGCTCGCCGCGCCGCCCACGACACGTCGGAAAACCAGCCCCGCGGCGCTAATTTTATTTTGCAGCTCAAACTTGTTTTGCAATTGGTGTACGTTTGATAAAAGCAGTCAAGTTCTCGAGCGTAAGCCGATTAGTTTTTGTATTGGTTGAATATATTTGGTGCTACCTATGAATATTTGCATTGTATGTTATGCGTATTTGCATACATAATAACTAAATTTAAGCGATAATGGATACAAGAATTAACTGCTATTTCCATCAACTATTTCTGGCTTTGGAAAAAAAAACTATTTCTTGAGCATCTAAGGTTAGACTAGACAGAAACAACAAATAGATAGACAGCATTAAAATTTACTCACATCACAAAGGCTCGTCAAATTTCGTAACTAAATGCCGTACATTTTCAATCGTAACTAATATAAATGCTTATACTACATACTCAAAGTACAAGAAATTCAATTTAATATAATATAATTTTAAGTAACTTCCCAATAATTGTTGTACTTGGCGTGTTCGAATCATCTCTTTATTAACGAAGCCTTTGTTTTATGGCACTCCCAGGATATTTCATGGCGGGTGTAAACGTTAACGATAATAAGTACCGAAATATCTCAAACACGTGTTACTTCTTCAAGTCAAACGAGGACATGTATATTCGGATATAGCAAGTATTCACGTCAGGGTTGCCTGGCTTATATTTTTTATTTTATTTTTACATTTTTATATTCTTAATTATTAACAAATTAATTTTAAACCAGTGACCATTTTTTGAGATATATAAATAATCAAATAATAGATAAGCACACTTTTTGTAACGTTTACGAAAAGCATCATGGCCGTATTTTTAAGAATAAAGTGCGTCAAGAATATTTTTACAATCGTCAGCTTTTTGGGCCAGCATTATTATCAAGAATGTATCACATACATAGATCGTGTTAACTTTAACTCTCAGGCTAGTGAAAGTCCCACCAAATTTCGACGTTCCAATTTTTTAATAATTGCTTTTTATTTTCGTAAAACTACCTTAGTTGAGTAAAGCCGAGCATGTTGACAACCCTGATCGAAGAACACTGTTTTGGTACACAACATTTTAACATCTAATAGACAAGTCTTTGACCCCGATATTTAATTTTGTGGTTCAAATGTGTAAGTTCATTTATATCAATTTGATAAAAATATCGCGAACAATGTTGCAAAGCTATTTCTGTACCTTCGGTTAACTTTAAATTATATAATTTTATAATTGTACAGCTAAATAGCAAGCAGTAAAATATTTATTTATTTGTTTAATTAAGTACAAACAATTCA
>DWLI01003687.1:0-11560 GCA_018249915.1 Cecropterus dorantes dorantes
TTTTGTCAATCAAATAAGGCTACCATTCCACTTATGAACATTTAGCATCGGACATAGGTTTGTAGCAAAATCCCTGCTACTCCTGAGGTATATGTTTTTGATGTCTCCTGTATATACTGTATGCCTAAATTCCACACCATATGCAATATGACAGCGCTTATATTACTTAATGCCTTACCTAATAAAAGTATTGCAGTGTTACCGTCGCAAACAACTTGCTTTTGAGCAACAAATGATAATTTATCAATTCCAGTTATTAATAACGAAATTCAATACATTTCCAAATTAACAGAAATTCCCATTTTTAAAGGCGAGCTTTATCATTGTGAACAATATTTCAAAATTCCCAATTCTGATCCAATTCGAAGCGGCCACAGCACGCGAGGGATAGAATTAGAATTTGGGAACAGTTTGATATAATTTTCCGGTATTTTCGACGCCTGTTTAGTATTCTGCACGCTGCAGAGGATGCAGCGTTACAAGGCACGTCGCCCTGCACGTGACAATAGTGCTGCCGAAAACCGGACGAAACCAGCACAAACCGGATTTTGCCAGGTAATACTGGTTATGGATGGAAGGTATGGCATACGTCTTTAGAATAGAATCCAGCTTGCAATTCACGCATTTGTAATACAATTTGGAATAGTAATAAATTGGGTTGGGACAGGCTAAATTGATATAAAATAGGGTTGTTTATCGGCCAGCATTAATTTTAGTATTAACGCTGGCCAATCGTTTATTTAATATTTGGCTCGTAATTAATAGTTTAATTTATGCGATTAGAAAAGTGGCTTTTATTAATAAAGTTATGAATCCGTGCCTTACGAAAAAGGCATCTAACCGTAGAGACGTATAACCAATACTACTTATGTATAACCTAGTCTGCATTATTTAAAAACATATGGATAATAGAAGATGATTTACGATACGAAAGATAACTGTTAAGCATTGTAGATTAAAAAATAAACTATGGACGACCTAGAAGAATATTTATAACGATGTTTAAATGGCTTTTCTCTCACGAACAATATAAATACAGATCTGATATCTGGATCAGAAGATAAAATGTAAAAAAAACATATACGTCACAATAAACATAAGACAAGGACAATGAAAACTATAGTTATTAAAGCGTACGCTTAACTTTATAACCGACTGTGAAGTTAAACTTTAAAAGTTTAAATTATTCTTCGAGCCCTAATATCCTGGACTCAGATTTGATTACAGTCGGTCCATTCGTCTCTGTCGTGTCGACACTACTACGACTATTCAAAGATTGTTCAAAAGTTCAATTTCCGTTCTTCTCATCCAGTCTTCTCGTCTTTCCTTATTTAATCTGTTTTTAGTTTGTTTATACTTTTTAACTGTAATTTTGGTAGATGCTGATACGAATTGATCTTTATAATGCTTTGTAATTATTATATTTTAGAGAATTAAGACAGTGGTCGTATCTGAAAAGATCTTTATCATCAACTCTTCTCAGGTTTTCCCAGAATGAGAAGAATTTTGATTTCATTCGACCATACTATCCAATTTAAGATTGACTTAAGATATCGTTGTGAACTCTGTTGAATGTTTATTTGACTAATAAAGCAATTAATGATTAATTTCTAATTCAAAATCACAGGTATATAAGTGAATACATCCAGATTTCAGATAGTTAGATGTCAAGTGAATGCTCCTTGAAAAATATAATTCAATAAAACAAGTTACAATGACTTTTTAAGTCATTGGAACATGTAACTGCATAACGAACATCAGATCATCAAAAAAATCTGAAAACCGCCGAAGATCACAAGCGCGATCATGTCAACTGAACTCGTAAATCACAACCCTTAGTTTAACGAGGGCAAAAAAATTCGCCGACTCTCGCCACAGTCGCAAAGCTGAGCTCAAAACGCGTCTAATTGATCACCGACCGTACCACTAACGCAGTTACTGCAATCGAGTTGTCTGTCACACCCCTACACCCCTCATCCCCCACCCCCGGCCCTCAGGGTTCTCGTTTGATGACTAGGTTCCCTCCAATTAAGGTCTGCGATATGAAATAATTCTGTTTGTAACGGCTGTGGATCTTGATTACGCCAATTTTCGAGAGATGGCGTTGTTATATTATAATTGATTAGGCTGTCAAAACGGCACAATAAAATTTTATGGAGTCTAGTGAGGGTAATTCATAACAAAGACTACTGAATATTTGCCAACAAAAGATAATAATTGCTGCGGGCTCATAAAGTATTAACGTATGATTTATTTATTGTTTTAAAATTAAATACACTGGTTAGATTATTTTATGTTTATCTGGTCGCTGCTGTCCAAGGGCATTTGTAATAAAGTTCAAGTTGGACTGAGGTTATATCTGAAGACAACCAGAAATTGTTACGCAGGACTAAGTTTATTTCTGCCTAATAATAACAGTGTAACACGGTGCTGTCTTCTGGTTTGAAGGGTGTGTTCTGGTCTTAAGGAAGACATACCTATCTGAGGCGTTTCAAGGTTCGCAGGGGAAGCAACTCGCAATCGCAACGCATCTGTGGCTATTCTCAGGTAAGACTCTAATCTTGCTTGGGATTGGTAACAGACATTCAGCGGCAGCAAAGGCCATATTCCATTAGGTGGGTTACGTGCTCGTTTGGTATCCATACAATAAAAAAATAAAAAAAAGTAAAGATTGTCATAAGGACTGTCGCAGAGTGAAAATTCAGGTCAAATCGGTGTTTTACAATATGGATTGGACTTAAATTTTGAATCTAGACAAATAAGAGTTGCCGAAAGTGACCGCAATATCAAAGGGTCTGATCACGGTAGATCCGAAGATGCTCAACACCCATTCATCAGAAATTGTCGGTATCAAGTTCCCACATTAATATTCATACCGAAGCCGAGCTAGACATAAATTAATTTCGTAGGGAACGCTTGTCGCGTCTGTGTTGCTATTTGTTCCCGTGTATTCCAGTATTTCCTGTTTACCACTGTATGGAATTAGACGAGAAGCCTCTCTACGTAATAAGATGGGCAATTGTATTTGACGAGATTTGTTAACCTAAAACAGAGGCCCTTAAAATTATTTTGTCTACTAACCACTTAACAAAATAATTTTAGCTTCACCAAATCATATAAATCATTATTTTATTTTAACTGTGGGTTTCTATGGACCCTTTATGACTATTATTTCTTTTAAGTAATCATACACGTAGAAATTATTTATAGGTCATTGCTGTTAAAGGATATCTGTAACTGAATCTAAATAGGACGAGAGTTTTGCCTGATCGAACACAAGCGCCTTATTGTAACGCCTTATTTTATTATCTGTCTACTCAAGGCGACTTGGCTACTGGCTTGTCTACCAATTCGCACTTGGCCAGCGCGGTGCCGTGCCAGCAGTGGCACAATAATGGGTAGACAGATTCAAGGCGACTAGTATATCTCTATGGTACACCAAACCTACCATAAAAGTGTTGCTGCTCTTTTTAAAAAACTACATATTTTTTAAAGTCGTAGAACGAGTGTGGTTCAACTTGAGTTCCATACACAACTTATGAGGTACCTCATGAATACGAACGCATTTATAGCCAACCACAGATAAAATTGAACGCATTCGGGGTTGATTACAGATGTCCATAGGCGGCAGTAGCCATTTGCCATCAAACGGATCGCATGCACATGCAGACAGTTCAGCGGAGTCTTAGTTATAGGGCTTGTTTTTACCCTTTGGGTACGGAACCCTAAAATAGTGACATTTAGTGACGGTGGTGCCGCAACAACCGTTCCTCAAAGTTCTACTTCTTAATCCACCTTCAGTTTTGTTTCAATAAATTTATCCCAGCTCACATTACTCGTTCAATACAAAGGCACTAACAACCAGGATAATAGTGCTTCAAAAAAAAAATTACCCTTTCAGAAAATCAAACTAGGTAGCCTTTTTGTAAATTGGAACGCATTGTTCTACTGCACGCCAAATTACACCTTTTGTATGGAAGATAGCGCGTTGCTGTTTCGTATTTTGTATTTATTTACAACAGAGGTTCCTAGACTTTTTTCCATGGATCACTTTTAAAATTTAGCTGGTTCCGATGGATTCCTGCAGCCACTTTCGTCTTTACTATAAGGGCACATGGAGCCCATGCTCTGGGCCTCCGAAAGTCCGTTCGGTATAAATGTAAAGGTCAAATATTTAGGTTTAAGTTTTTATACAATCTCCAACAGGGCCCTAAGACGGTTCTGCCTGCAGATACATTTCTACTATATTCTCAAAACTCGACAAAAATGTTAAGATCAGATAAAAATAAAAACTCCACAACAGACAGACCGACAAACAGACAGATAGCGGAGTCTTAGTAATGGTCCCGTCTTTACCTTTTGGGTACGAAACCCCAAAAAATATCTCCAAATGTAAATAGTGACCGGTGTATGTACGATTTGACGACCAAAAATAATACGGTGGCAGTGGCTTTCCTGAAGTCAAGGTGAAGTCAAGCCAACATTTTAGTTCTTCACTATCGAAAGTAAATACCCTCCGCTCACGAATTGTGGACCTTCATTTGTTCGTTACGCCAACGTAAACCCCCTTCGAGTCTCCCGTGGACCACTTTGGGAACCAAAGATTTGCAACGTAAAAACTTCACGAACAATTTACGATGAATATACGGATGTAAGTAATTACAAGCACTTATTTACGTGTTCAGAAATGAAGGCTGATTGAATAATAATAATAGTTGTTCTAATACTTGATGATGATATACGTATGACTCAATATTATCCTGAACGATATCATAATTGGATTGAATAAAATGAAAAATTTCTTTGATTTAATCGTTATTACACTTGTCACGTGATTAAAGAAACAATGAAGCTACATACATGATGGTAAGAGCCGCTGCAGTCTATGGACAGTTGTAATCAACTCGATACATAACTTGAAGCCTGTCACAGAAGGGTTGCTACTCTTGGACTGAACTAAACTAGAAGAAGAAAAAATGAACTATTTCACGCTCCCCCCGAACTATCCCCGGTCAAAATATACTGGTTCTACCTTAAATATATGTATCATTGTTATTAATATTACACCGAAAAAAAATATGGAATAGATATTAGTCAAAAAAAATATTGGTGAAGTTATCATTAAAATTGAATGGGAATTGAAATATTACTTCTGTAGGCTTGGCTTTACATAAGAATTTTTTTACTTACCTACCTATTTACAGTAGGTTTTTGTCTATTAGAATCTAGGTAGTATATAAAAATAAGGTTTGATATGAATATATTCATAGAACGGGAACTGAAATTTGTCTAGTTATTTAATAGACAAAAAGTACACATCCCTTACTAAAGTACTTAGGAAAACAAAGTTCCCGTACCGTTCTAATTAACATTAACAAATTTCTGAAAACGGGGTTTACAAAATGAGCTTACGCTAACACACGGCCCTAACACCGAAAATGTGTCAACACAGAAATCGACTCATTTAAGGCATCGTGATACAGTGGAGCTCCCTGACACACTTCGAGGAAACACGGGGTACCTGAAGTTAATTAATGAGTAAACACCTTGCTTGCCAGCATTCATGCGTTATGGTGTCAAGCATCTCTCCAACCCTTGTGTAATTACTGCTAGTGAACACCAAACACAACCCTATGGTTGGCAACTAAAGTGCAAATTCCATATCACTTTCAGATATAAGAGAATTGGGTAACATATTAATGGCATTCCTTAATGAAGTTAATAGTGGCGATGATGCTCCGAGACTAAGTTTTCTTGATAACGCAGAAGGTTTAAG
The DNA here is from genome assembly GCA_018249915.1 of Cecropterus dorantes dorantes. Taxonomy (NCBI): domain Eukaryota; kingdom Metazoa; phylum Arthropoda; class Insecta; order Lepidoptera; family Hesperiidae; genus Cecropterus; species Cecropterus dorantes. The sequence continues at coordinate 5,777 of DWLI01003687.1, forward strand.
CCGAACTTTTGAAGATCCGGTCCAGAACTGAACTAAGTCCGTTTAATTGTAAAAGCTTTCTGATAAGTCACCAAAAAATTAAGATATTGTAAGTCTTTGTGTATGGTTTTGTCATGGCACTCACGACACAGCAACAGATCCTACTGGAGAGAGAGTAGAAATCGTTATTATGGTGATTATTAATATTTAAATTAATATCTATAACAATAAATTTATTTCTGGATTAGTTGCAGCGCACCTGCAACGAAAAACGAACGAGTAAAAATTCTTACCTTTTCAAAATGCTTGACTTCGGCTAGCAGCACAAAGTTGATGTGAATAAACCTCGCATCTTCGCAAGATCTGGCTTTGATCCTGTATCCTGGTCTCTTGTGATAATACTTATAACCCGTATACTCCGAACTGTTAATGTCCACTTTAAGCGCACCTTTGAATTCATAGTCCCCACCACAACCGTAACACAGGCCTCTTGTGACGAACTTCTCCCAGGCTTGTGACCAGTCCGGTAGACCAGGCTTCTGGCTCGCCCCCGCAAGGCCATTGCGAGGGCGGCCTGGCCATGTCCCCGAGTTTCTTTCAGGCCTATGGCCTCGTGAGGTCCTTTGCAGCTTCCACTCTTCGCAACTCCGTCTATCAGCTGCGGGTCTCCATCTCCATTTTGAGATCACTGAGTCTTTATTGTGCCTTTTGGTTAGATCATATGTCTTATCATCATGCAATCTCGTCTATTGATTTTTGTGTTTTGATTCTTTACGAATTGCATTTAAAACTAAAACACATTTTGTTTCAAAATGATTTTAGTGTTAATAGAGATGTGTCAATGAAAATACTTGAAGAACTCCCACGATTAATGAAAACGTTTTTAATTTTGCCAAAGCTTCTAATTGCAAAAGAGAACGAAAAGAAAATAGAGCTTACGAAGTTTTTACGAAAAGAAAAATTATTAAAATTCATTGTGAATCTTATACAGTTTAAGTATTTTGAGAAATATTAATAATTCAAGCCGTAACTGGATCCGGTTTAAAACAATGAAGTTTGAGAGCAGGCAAGTTGGAGCACATCATAACAAGAGCGTCCATTAAACCTGGAAATAAGTTACTCAAAAACTTTCAGAATCTTAGAATGAGTTGAAAAACTTGACTCTTTTCCACTTATTAATTAAGAGTAGATGAAATCCGAAATTGGATGGAAACTTGCTTCGAGTAAAATCACTAAATCATCGTGTTTCTCTCCCTTCGAAGCCTCCGTGGCATCGGAGACCTATTAATCAAATACTCTCTTGTGATTAATTAGAAAATCAGCAATTAGGAAGGAATCGCTGAAATTAGGGTGGCGGGTACACCGACCGGCTTATCAATATTTTTGGAGACGACATATTTACTAAAAATTATAAAATCATATATAAAATCTATCTAAATATATCCGTCCAATATCATGAAGTAACAGTTATATATATTAAGTTACGAGTAATTTTATAATAAGCTGTTACAGGATATTACGGATATTACGATATACTTGAATGTCCATAGATTTTTTCTCTACGTTAATTTGAACATATGTAACAAATTGAGAATGCTATTAAGCAGTGAATCACTTTAATTGTTTATAAAACAACGAATAACAAATCATATTGAATGTAGAAAAATACAAGTAACATAATAAGGAAAATAAATGAAGTAAAAGCTAACAAATATCTTGTAAAATAAGAAGCAGTTGCTATAGGAAAATTAATATCCGATTATATTAAACTGGCGCATCCATACGTAACCACGATCCGAGTTTACTTACTTAGTTGGCAATCATTTTGATGCCCTAATCCGACCGCGGGATTAATTTCTTACGCCGGGATTCTTGGAGTAATGATCGAAATAATAATGATACTTGTTTCGTAAAAAATGGTCCCGGGGCTTTTCGATGACACGATTACTCCGGATTGTTTGGATTCTTAAACGTCTTCGTTTATCAAAGGAATGGTTTAATAAGTAAAATTGTTTTGGAAATGTTTAACATAACCTTGAAAACAAAAAAATCAAATTTATCAATCGTATACAAATTGGATAATCAGTAGAAAGTGTAAATAAATGTTATCCTGATTCGAAATCAATTTTAAGTAAATATTTATCCTGAAGAAGTCGGTATATACGGATATTGATAGAGATATACACAAAATTTAGAGTACTCCAGTACTAAATGATACAATCAATGAATTAAGGATAGGGCTCCTTTAGGATTCCTTTAGCTACTTGAGAAACTTGTATTTTGCCTTATGAAATACTTCAATAATGTTCAGTATTCAATAACTTATCTGCATTATTCATGTTTTCTGATATCAATAAAGTGTTATAAAATACAAATGAATTTAATGAAACCGCAGAGCAGCGGTGGACATCCTAATCAAGTTCCATTTGGCTCAGCGCTATATGACGGTAGAATGCATAATCGCATCAGCATAAATTACACAAACGGCATAGAAGAGTGGTCCGCATTATGCAATTAAGCGGATTCCTTCGAAACATACAAATAGAGTAAAGACCCAAACAATTGTTTCATAGTAACGAAACTCGAGGGTAATTATGCAGATTTTGGAGCACGGCCAGCGAGACTGGTACACTTAAAATTCTAGGAGCGCAATATGGTAATTTAAGATTCAATTTTCCAATTTCCCCTTTTAAGTATTTGGACAATGTTTTTAATTAGCCAAAACTAACCAATTTGCCGTTTGCACATAGAATTGGAAACTCGAAATAGTTTAACGATTTCGCTGCAGTTGAAATTAAATGTGTTGGAAGTATTAAGTTGTCAAATACAGAATGTATGAGTAGTTACATATTCGTGCACCTACAGTGCTTTAATACTTAAATTTTATTCCACACATGTTTATGGACACGCTAATAACTTCTTGTGCTCTGTTTGAATATTAAAATTCAAAGAATATATCCAAAGTTAATTATGATTATTTCAATCAAGCGTCAAATCCACAAAATACAATGTAACCGATATCAAAAACAACATAAACGCGAGAATGAATAAATGGGTCGATCCGTTCCTATTTCATGTGCAGATAAAACAGTTAAATCAAATAACCGAGCAGTTCCAGCCAGTGCGAAATTTCAGACTGGAGATATAAACTTTTTGGGTTAAACTAGGTAACTGACAGCGACCGCGATAGCCGGAAATCTGAGCTTTATAAAAAACTAGTTTGTACCAGATGAAATCGGATTCATCCGGACAAATCCCTCCTTTGCCAGATTTTTCCTTCGGGAGCGCTCACCCTTTATCTACTTTATGAGTAGCAAATTTCCTGCAGTCTCACTTATTACGGACCCGACGAAAAGATGGGAGCATAAAACGGAATATCAATGGAAACTCGAATATGCTGGCATATATTGTTTTCTTCGTCTTGTTTATATACACCTTTTGATATAGTTGTATATATGTAGTTGAAAATATAGTTAAATCAAAATTAGAGCAACTGAATTTGTAGATTGTTTTGCTTTTAATCACCTTGGTGCAGCGATACTCACATCAGTCAAGTACAGGCCTCTCTCTTACAGGCTTTTAAGTTCCATTGACATGGTGAACTTTTAAACGGTTTAGATTTGTGTCTTGATTGTGAGTGTCTATGTAATTGCGTTTGTATGGTATAGTACACACACAACACTGATAATTTTAGTGATCAGGCTCTGAATGTAGAAATGTGAAACTTTTTTATATTTGCAAAGTAATAAACCATGTCTGTACAGTTTTTTCATATTACAAGAAAAATGGTTTTAATATTTTTATTAAACATTCCTTTAATTCCTGCTTTGTGATGCCGGGAAACTAATTCTGCTTGTTTTCGTCCCAAACTTCTTAACAAAGGAAAAATTGAGAGGAATTACCTACCACGTCCTTAACCAAACCTACAACTTTCTTAATTAGAATTTCGCGTTGCTCTCATTTTTACATTACGTTTTTGTTTATATGTATCATACATTATTTGCATTATATACAGATAATGTACAATTTTGACTATGATTTATGTGACTATTTATGAGATTTAGATGTTTATAAGATATATTTATTTAATGAAAATGTCCGTGCTTCGTAAGGAACTTACATTCTGAATAAAGTTAGCTTTTAAAGAAAACTTGTTTTATAAAAAAATTGTTAATAAATTTTAAAATTTTATAAAAAACATATAAGATGTTTTGTAATGAAAATTAAAGTAAGTTACTTATTTGAATTATAAATACGAGTATGTATATAAATTAAACATGCTAATGACCACGAATTATTGGCAGATAACGCCATAATTATTATGATGTTATTTACATTATTCACTTTTGTGGTCAGAAATTTCAACATGTGGTTTATAATTTGTTTCAAACTAGCTGTGCCCGCGGTTTTAACCGCGTTTAAAAATGTAACCTTTCACATTAATTTTAATATTGATATTAAACATATTTTAATGAAGTCACGGACTGTCACCATATTTTCAATCTTAAAATTATATTAATTGGGGCAGACAGGCAAAAATTCTAAAAATATAAAAAAAAACTATTTTATTACGTATTCTCAGTTCTCAAAATATTATTTTTTGGAAATACATGGCATTTATTGAAACGCGGAACTAACGTTATTAAATGTAAATAGTATAGTTGTAAGGATAGTTTTAACAAGAAAACAAAACCGATAATAAGATAAAAAAAATAATCTGTACTATTTTTTGTACCAAGTACCGGTTTTCAACATATACCAAGTCTCTTTGTACTTCAGGCTTGGACAATTTCCACGAGTCGTCGAGCAAGTCGATCTCTAAATAAACCTAGTAGAAGTGTATTAAGCTCCAGAGCCGTTTAGGATCCACGGAAATGAAGAAATCCGGTGCGGGCATAGCAGAATTAATGGAATCTTGTACGGAGCGGGCAGCGATGAAAAATGCCTGGAGAGGCTATTTTCGCGGTAAATTTATATCAAATAAGTCGAGAATTTCTCAAGATTACGTTTTATTAAACAGTGCCCCGGGATTATTAAGATTTTCAACTAAATCTCCAGCGGACAGGATATGAATGTTTTGATTTAAATTACGGTCTTCATCCCTTGAAATATTTATTTTTTGTACAAACGCGTGTTATGGACGTTAATTTTGTTTTTTTTTTTATCTACGAAACATTGTGAAATATTTTCGGTATTAACATTTAACATGAATCTATGCTAAAAAAGGTATAAATACAAAAGTAACCTTGTTACGTTTTTACAGCTATATCGTCAAAACCGATTTAGATGATCTTCTTTCTATACTAATATTATAAAGAGGAAAGACTTGTTTGTTTGTATTTAATAGGCTCTGAAACTACTGGACCGATTTCAAAAATTCTTTTACCATTAGAATCCTACATTATCCCTGATGAATATAGGCTATATTTAATACGAGAAGAAATATTAATCTGCGTGAAATGTATTTCAAGATGGCGACTATTTTTATGTCCCGTAGCGAAGCACGAGTGCTTTAGCTAGTATATTATAAATGCGAAGGTTTGTAGGGTTGTACGTATGTTTGTTACTCTTTCATGCAAATCCTACTGTATGGATTTCGCTAATATTTGACACACAAATAGTTTATACCCTAGACTAACGCATAGGATACTCATTAAAGTGGTAGACATCACCGAAGCGAGCGGAGAAATGAGATTAACCTATTTAATAATATAAAGAAAGTTAGGTTTTGAAGGTGGTAGAACACTTTGTGCCACACCACACCTATTGCTGTCTAATAACAGCAAAGTAAAGAGCTGCTGTGTT
>DWLI01003688.1:0-11560 GCA_018249915.1 Cecropterus dorantes dorantes
GACTATTTAAAAAAAAAAACTTTTATGAAGCGTAAAAATACATCATAATATATTTTTTTTTTATTTTAGTTTTATTTGGAAAACAAACAATTAAATAGTACACAGTTAAAAAATACAGTAAAATAGTACTAAGATCAGTGATGTTTCCACGAGTTACTTGTATATTAGACACTTGTATATAACCTAAACGTAAAATAGTACGGTGTGGCGTCGGTTCTGAATAGCACAACTTCCCATGGATTAAGTAGGAGGTGACTATAAGAGAAAATCCAAAAAATGGGCAGCAGTGTCTTTTTGTGTGACATCAACGCCCACTGCGGTCACTAATCACTAACACGCACATTAGACTCGATGACTATTGGGAAAAACCTTCATAAAGGAAAGCTTATATCCAGCAGAGAACCTTAAGAATTGTTATGTATTGTATATGTATCATGTATGTGTATAATTATTATGTATTATTACATATTATGTATAATATATACCTATATTGTATATTTTTCATTGCATGATCAACTCATATCGTAATCAAATTATCGCCATCTCACATGTTGAGCAGAAAATGCAGGTAGGCATTAAGTTCACCCTTGTAACCCTTAGTTTAAGGTGTTTCAAAAGTATAACTAAATAAAAAATAGAGAGGCTGATGGATGAATATTAAAATACATAAAAATCATAGGATGTGCAGGCAGCTGTTATGGCATCGAAGACTTTTAATGACAATATTTTTTTATAGATTCCTATAATAATAAAATCATACATAATACAGAAAGAAAGAGTTTCCAAATTTTACATCAATCTTAACTCGGTAGTGGTCGTACCCGCATCTTGTACGTGAGCTTAATACCATTCACCCTTCATCCTATGTCCTGTCATCAGTCATGTACCCCACTCACCTCGTCATGTCGGCTTCAATAAACCGCCTTATAAGGACAATGCCATAAGTAATCATTACTATCACACATTGTTCGATAGAACATCAATCCAAACATAATTATGGATGTAATATGTACATTTAAATCCGATTACTGCCAACATAGACATTTGTAGCTGACTCAATATACAGCCAGAGTTGTATCCAAATTTGATGCGAATCTGTGAACACATCTGTGCGTTGCCTGATGCATTATCGCTTCAGCTGGCATTCACACTCTTATCGAAACGTAAGAAATACTTTACGCTTGAAATGGGTACACAGTGGTAACTCTCCGGTCAAACCCTACTAATTTAAACAAAGAATTTAAAGGTAGAAGATCTCTTTATGCCAGTACCCCTGTTTCTGCCTTATAACAGCAATGTTATGTTTTGCTTTGTTCTAGTCGGAAGGATCTAGTAAGGCAGATATAATTATCATGGGCGTTCCAACTTAGTCATTCGAAGTAGCAATGTATATGTGGCTACTCTTAGGTAAGACTTATTGATTCTATTCTGTAATCAACGTGAGATAAGTCTCGGGTTGATTACAGATGTCCATGTGCTACAGATGTCCATGGCGGCAGTGTCACTTTACCATCTGGTTGTGAGTTGCCACTGCATGCTCGTTTACTACCTCCAGGTTATAATAAAATCTAGTTCTGTCATTTTTCACTACTGCCATTGTTTCATAATTTTAAAACATTTTCTAATTGCGAAACAAATTCTGTAAATACAATGTTTTCTAGTGCGTTATCCAATGTTAAAACCATAGTTTCCAAAATATAGAAGCACTAATCAAATTTAGCCATTAGCGGAATAACTCCCAAGTAAAGCCTCTGTTACCTAATTTTCGAGACTCATAATGATCTACAAGCCACGAGGCTAGTAAACATGTTACATGGTAAACAAACACTTATGGAATATTGCTGAACACATGTTTCTCGTAGGCGTAAGTATAATATAACACTATCTGCTTACTATGTTGAGAAGCCCCGACCGATCCAATTAAGAATCAATGAATACGTTCTATTAATAGGATAACCAACCTACATTTGATAAAAAGGGAAGCACAATGAGGGCACGCCGAATTTCTCTAATATTATATTTTTACATTCATTTCTGTAAGTTGGTATTGATACTTTTATAGAGTATTTAATCAAATCCTTGTATTGGACCAGATTCTTATGAATTTAAATTTAATAAAAGTAGCATTTTATGCATCAATTTAAAATTGATTTGAATTTTTAAAACGAAAATTAAATTCAATGAAAAAGATAGATGGTAGAACCAATGTAGGTAGTTCGACCGGGGAGGTACCACCGCCACATATACGACTAGCGTAAAGCAATTCTTGCGTTTCGCTAGAAGCTGGTTGCCGACTCACTTATATATGAAACGATTATCCTAGTCCTTAGGAGTAGCAACGCATATGTGATCGACTTTAGATAGAACTCCTGTTCTATGTGATGCTGCTTACAAATACTCTTGGGCTGCAATAGCCACTGTTTGCTATTTTAATCAGATAAAATAGATTAACTTACTAATTGGACCTGTATCGGTGTATTTGATAAATCGTAATGAACGCAATTCCTATAATCTTTTAACCAGAAGTATCAAAGCCAATAATGATCGTTAGCCTGACAAAGCTCAACCAATTAGGGTTGAATTCATAATTAATATTATTCACCATTTTTATCTGATCAACTATTGAAGTTCCAAACAACAAAGCTTTGTAAACATAATAGAGACAAAGGGTGCCCCTGAGGAACCCGCTCTTTGTTTAACCCGCATAAATGATGGTCCACGGGCTGATAATTGCGTTAATTAAATTCGTAACACCAATTACTAACCGTGATCAGCAAATAGACTATAATAGTTTTCACTGAAAAGTAATTAGAACAGTTTGATGACAATATTATCAAAGTCGAGAAATTTAATTGATGGTTGCTTTAACTATCAAACCCTTGAAAATCAAAATGCATATTATTTTTTATTAAAACTGTTCAGGAAAAGCGATATCAGATATATAACATCATCTTTTTTGCAAATATTTACGATATTTTGCGTGTCTGTAATACGCGAAACTTTATTTTTATTATGTTTGGTTTTGGATAGCGCTTGAATATTGCCGTTGTACTAATATCTAGAAACTTATATTACTTGCAAACTTTAATAGGTAGATAAACTTAATTTCAACCACAACATCAACTTTCGGATAAATGCGGTTAAAGGTGACAGTACCTAATTGTAACGAAAATATATACTCGTATATTAATTTATCCATACATTTTATTTCGGAAAATCTAATAAACAAAAATCAAAACAAAAAAGTGTAGAAAGCGGTTTACATTCATAGTCCCGCACTAGGATTTTCTCCTGTATCGCGGGTACCATGGACACCCAAAGACGAATACACAAACACCTAGACCCAGAAGAGAAATCTAAATTCATCATTCAGATGTCTGTCTGGCCGGGAATCGAGCCTGAAACCACTGCGCGTCAGCCACCACGCAGGTCGTCAAAAATTCTCTGACTTTCTTCTCCATTCCATTGCTCATAGTCACACTCATACATTCACCCACTAAAATATTGATAAACAGCAATCCACAACGTATTCATATACAATAACTTGATCCCTCATTTTGTGTCCTCAGAAATAAAATCTCTGAGCTGCTGATTAACATGAAATTTACCTAAATATACATATGAATTGTATTATACGCGAATCGTTTAAATAATATGGAAAGGGACATATATTCATCCTAGTCATTTCAACTTAGTCCTCAGTGGTAGAAAAGTTGTAGTCGATCAAAGGTAGGACCTTAATCTAATTTGATTTATTATAAATGTCCAAAGGTAGCAATTGTCGTTTATCACCAGATACTCATTTCTAATATCTACAATATAAAATTGATCATAACATGAAAAAAGTAACAATTCGCGAATACGGAATACCTATTCGAATCAATCCCTTACTCGCCTCCTACGACACCCTCGAGATTTATCCGACCTGTCTTAAGGTTTTCCAAGCAGCCTTTTCTAAGCAGATACCATAAGATTTTATTTTGTGACCAGATCCAAATGTGATATTAATAAAACAGGCAAAATTTCAGTTTTCTATCTATTTAAACATGCTTTTATCTACCGGTGACGTCGTACCCACCTGCGTTTTTGCAATTAGCAACGGTTCAGTGGGCCTTAATTACCCGTAATGGCCTGATATTTGCTTAGCGCTGTCGATAGCCAAATTGCCTTTATCAATGATAAACAATCGGAGTTTGATAAAGGCGTGTCCTTGCGACAAGGTGAAAAGATATCTTTCTAGTGCTATTTTGGTATTTTTGTAATATGTAAAGAAAGTTAGGCTAAAATTTATGGTTAACATCTACATGTAAAAGTTGTACAAATCTATGTGGTTTGCCTACATTATGATGATATTTTTTTTCTTCGGCATAATAGCTTTGAAGGGTTTCAAGACTAGGAATGTTATCAATGCACGTTTCATTTTAGTTTTCAGAGATCACTGCACCCTCGGAGGTAGGTTTACCTCTGAGAGTTCTAATTTTCTTTAGGAATGTTTGTAAATGCTCATGGGTGACAGTGCAGAGAGTCTCCTCAATTACGTAGATAAAATCTATGTACAGGTACACTTTTCAGAATCAAATACATCCATCCTCGAATAAAATACCCTTTAGCAACGATACTGACACCAATTTTTGAGTTTCCGAGCATTCCGTCATGAATTATTTATGTCGGCCTCAAAGTCGCTTATCGAGTGTGTCGGACGTCGAATATGAGATGATTTATGGCGACGTAGGTAAATCGCATAAAGTTAGGGGAGAGGCACGTACTGGAAAAATTACTACCCTAAGCCACTAAATTATATTTAACCCTTTAAACGTTTCAGATTTCAACAGCTTAGTCTATAAATATCATACAATGAGAGTGACAGATAATCTCTCTAAAATTAGACTTATCATACAAGACTTTTGTATTGATTAAAAGGTTAAAGAGACTTGTCTTCTAATAAGTACACATATTCTAACGTGAGTATATCAAACCTATTTATGTGTTTTGTGTTTAAATTACCATGAATGTAACCGTACTCGTATGCAGATACGAGTATATCTATACTAATATTATAAAACTGAAGAGTTTGTTTGTTTGTTTGATAGCGCTAATCTCAGGAACTACTGGTTCGAATTTAAAAAATCTTTTTGTGTTGAGTTGTAAATTTATCGAGAAAGGCTATAGGCTATTTAACATCACGCTATGTTTGTTTTTTTTCTTAATTTGCAGCGGGAGAAACCGTAAGGCACAGCTAGTGTGAATATAAAGTTAGGTGGAATGAAAGAATGAACCAGTAGTTCCTGAGATTATACCGACCAAACAAACTCTACTGCTTTATAATATTAGTATAGATTAATATTCTCAGCATTCGAAATTCATACTCGCAATACATACTCGTATGCAAATATCGTTTAAATATTTACACAAAAACACACAATTGCATACAAATAACAGAATCGCATAACTTTATAATTGTTCCTTGAGCTAATTAAAAACAAAAATAAACGAATCAAGAAGTTGAAAGCGCAAAATATTTTCATTTTGCGATTCGAAGTTCCACTTTACAATTGGCAGTAACTTCTGCGCGAAGTTTTTCAAACTAATTAGCTAACAAGAGTGCAATTGAGTTTTAATTAAAGTGTGGTACTAGCGGGTTAACCGACGCCCGTGTCACCGACATGTACCTTGCAAATTATGTCAAGAGAGAGTAAATTATTCTAATACGTTAATGAAATTCCTTTCTGCAATATATGAAGGAAGAATCTAAGCGCATTTTACACCTTAAATACACATTTCTTAAGGGGATTAATCTAGTACATACATTTACTTACATAGGTATGTTTAAAATTAGAAGCGAAAGTTGAAAATGTTTGAAATTAGTAGCGATCCATTAATTAAGAATCGTTAGCCTTTTAAATTAAACAGCCTGATATAGGTCTCCCCTCATGAGGGTTTTTGCCAATAATCACCACTCTTGGCACATTAGTTAGTGGTCGCAGTAGGTGTTGGTTGATTAAAGCCATATATAAGACCGTTTTATAAACAAAAATTCGCTATAAACTTTTACCAATTTACTTAACTCCAAAACATTATTTGACTCTCATTCCATCAACCGTATAACACCAAATTGTTAAAGAATCCAGAGCGACATAATTTATTTTTGCTTCCATACAAAAGATCGTATAAATGCGAAGCTTTTGGAAAAAATGTAATTTTCCTACGACCTTCCATTCCATAAGTAGTTTTCCTACTTTGTAATATTATTTTCCACTAATCTTATAAAGAGGAAAATTTGTAACCCGTAGGAATCTGTTTTTCTATGTATGTTATTAATGTTACCCTTTGACATTACTTGATGGTTTTTATGTGTAATATTTTATGTTTCCAAATCTTTCTTTTGTATAGCACGCTACAATATTTCAAGACAATATACGTAAGTATTATGAATATATACATAATACATACATAATTATAAAATATTAAATAATTATCATTATATTATGCAATTCCGTTATTTGATGTTGCAATGACCTTATTGCAAACAATAGGTCAATTTGTTCGTAATGGAATGAAACTTATACCGAAAAGCCGAAATATTATTATATAGTAATAATTATTTGAAAACAAAACTGAAAATAGATATCTTTATTTTTTTTCTGCTATTCTTTTATACTGGCTCTCTTACATTCATCAGGTGAGATTTTGTCTGGATATCTTTTAACTCTAAAATTTAAATAAAAGTCAATAGTATGATAACGTGAATAAGAGTTATAAGCATCTGGCTCATTTTCTAAATACCTTAAATTATTTCAGAGGACAGATGTTCAGCGAACTCAATTGATCATGCCCTTTGTAAAGATACAAACTCATAATAATATCAGATTTTTATGATATACTGAATACAATTATTATAAGACGCTTTCAACAGCGGTTCCCAAATTAAATAATTCTTTTGAATTATTTATATGCATATTGAAATAAAAATATAAATGTCATATTTTAAGCATAAAATTCTTGCTACTCTTGCCTTAATTGATATTTATTGTAATTTGCACACCATTATATAAAACCAGTGGCGTTTTGTATAATGGTGTGTAGTAGTTTTATGCCGCCCGGGACAGAAGTCGAACTCGCCACCTCCCCAAAAACTTTAGTCGGCAAAAAAATCTAAATTGACGACAAAAAAGGTCGCCAAACCTTAATATTCAGCCGATCCCTAAATGTGCCGCCGGGAGTGCAAATTGAGTTGCTAGATTGTTTCTTAAAAAATACCGGTTATACATTACGAAAAAAAGAGAAAATTTTGCCGCCCGTCAAAATGTGCCGCCCGGGGCGCGCCGCCTCCTTTGCCCTCTTCACGTAACGCCACGGGGTACCTAGTCACTGCTAAATAATTTGATACAATTATTTGTAAAACATTCGGTCAAATGATCTAAAAATTTCATATCATAATTAATAATGTTTCTTTTAGAAACTTCATTGTTCGATAAAATAAACAAGTAATATAAACGCTTTAGAAATTCGTTGGTCAAAATAGGTTTTTCTCTCATATGTAGCATTGAAACCTACAATTACTTGGACCAAGAGTTGGTCGAGAAAATATCTGTTTTGATATTTAGCTTAGTTTTATTGTACCTAGTCACCGTACTTAACTGTGCAGGGATAGAGTTTTCATCAAAAGTATTAAATCGATATTAAATTTACTGGAAGACACTGGTGCCTATTTGCTGGCTTTAATCGCTTTTTTCTCGTCCTCCGCAATTTATAGAAAGAGTTCAACTATTTCTACTATAGATTATGCGGAATCTATACCTTTTTTTCTTTAGATATACGTCGATTACTCAAAGATCTTGTCTTGATACGAAATAGATTGTTTTAAATCATAACAAATAAATATTATGAAAACAAAAGACCGCTAAAATATCAGGTTGTTTGGACAGGATTTGGATAGGTCTGTTAAATTTCATTTGTCACTTTGCAAACTTAGACTATTTTAATGATGTGTCATATGTTTTGTCAAAGAAAACGTCACGTGTCAAAGAAATAAACATTACCTTGGAACATAGGTTCGAAAAATATTATCACCCTTCTGACACAGTCGTAAAATAAAAATTATAAGGGAAGCAATTACGATTTACAATTAACTTCTGTTGTATCAAAATTCTACTAGTGAACTATAAATTAGGTCGTTACACACCGATGGCCGTACTAGTAGTATTAATCCTAAATAAAGGCATATATCAAATCGCATCTCGATAACGCACATTAATTTCAAATATAATTTGCATACGTTAAAGCTGCTAGAAAGTCATTATTTCGGCGAATGGAGATAATTTACCGGTTTAATTGTACATTTATGCACGTATTTTATGTACATCGATTTTAGTACAACAACGATATCTTGTTTCAATTTTGAGCAAATATGATATTAATACTGAATTGAGCAAGTTATATTATTTGTGTTTTGAACATTTCATATAGTAGTACTTAATTGCTTTTTTAGTAAGATCAACTTAGCAAACTAGCTTGCAATCCATCTATGGTATGTGGTCCCTGCCGCCCATGGATATCTGTAAGCAATATCACGTAGAGCCTTAACTCAGTTATAGATGCGTTGCTACTCCCGAGAACAAAATTATTATTACAAAGGTATTACGCTTACTATGAAACGAAATATGGCTTCAAGGTAGAAATAAATATGTCGGTGGTACCGATCGAACCTCACTCGTTCCCCACCACCTTGCAAATAGCATAATTGACTTGCATAATTGCTAAGCGAAAACGTAACTAAACAAACCACAGTGTTCTCTAGTCTAAAGTATGTAGCTGGTAAGGTTAATTCTTTTGCTGTGCATTTGTGGCTGAGGTCATGTCCTCAATCTTTTTTTGTTCTTAAAAGCTGTCTGTGGGCGGCATTGGCGGCATTGTTTGACGACCCACGTGGCGTAGCGATCATCATATCGGTCTGACGACCAGAGGGTTCTGGGTTCAATTCTCGGCCAGACAGACATTTAAATAATGAATTTAGATTTATATTCTGGGTCTGGGTTTTATTGTATTCGTCTTTGTGTGTCTGTGGCACCCGCGATACAAGAGAAAATCCTTGTGCGGGGCTGTGAGTGTACGTAGCGTGTTTTATTGGGCACTTACATGGTGCTTAATGTACACCACCAGGCTAATACATAGATACTTCCTATAAAAGAGTTAAAAAAATATTTTTCTATACTTTAAAATGCATCTCAATATTGTTTTTCTACTTAACATTTATATAATCATTTATATAATCATCATCAAGTAAAATAGGTAGGTACCTCATCTGAAAATGTAACAGTTTCAATAATACCATCGCACGCCAATTTCGCGCTTTATAAACCTCCCGAGAGCTATTTAAATGCCAATAATACCCGTCAATTAGGAAAGGATACAACAGAATTTCAATTTAATGTCAGGGTTTATTAAAATTGACTGTTTGAGTTGCAATAACTTGTTACTGTTTAATAATTTATATTCATATTTGCGAATTTATTACAGTTTATTAGGTATCGATGACAAATGTCTCTTATTATTTATAAAAATGTTACATTGATAACATTACTACATGATTTTAAAGGCGGTGGAACATTTCATGGTTCGACTAGGGAGGCAGAGTCGCCACCACCTTGTTTGAAGGTTTCGATAACTATAACAGATATTCCAATGGTTCATGGGTTTTACCAGTCTGAAGTAGCAAACGAGCATGCAGTCCACCTAATGGTAAGTGATTACTGCCGTCGGTGGACATTTGTAAGCAACTTCATATAAAACAGGGATTATATCACGAGAACAAAATAGTCCCCTCATACATAAGTGAGACACAGTTTGCCAAACACACCCTTCCACCGCAACGCAAGAACTGTTTCACGTTAGAAATAGGTGTGGCGATGGTACCTTCCTGGTCGAACTGCAATAGTTCTATCACCTGGTAAAATAAGACGAGTAGCAAAGCAACTGTGTCCGACGTTAGGTAAGACTCCTTAATAATCTTATCTGGGGTTTATTAGATATCTATGGACAGCAATGACCACTTACCATCAGTTGGACTGTACGCCAACCACAAACAAACCACAGTGTTATCTACTTTAAATAACGTAGCAGATAACTTCTATATTATACAAAGAGGAAATATGAAATAAAAATGTTTATTCTCTTGCTCATAAGTGTTTTCGTGAATGTGAAAATGTAGGTCTAAAATAGTTTTAGAGCGTTAAATCTTGTGGAAAACTATTGTAATCAGAGCAGTGATAGCCGAACCGTTGTAACTCGGCCTCTCAATCGAGGGTCCGAGGTTCGAGTCCCAGATACGCACCACTGAATTTTCTAAAATTATGTGCGTATTGGAAGTTAATTATTACTGCTTTACGGTGAAGGAAAACATCGTCAGGAAACCTACACATCTGAGAGTTCTTTACAAAGTTCTCAAAGGTCTACCAATTCGCACTTAGCCAGCGCGGTGGACTATGGCCTGAAAATCTCTCAATCTGAGAAAAGACCCGTGCCCAGCAGTGGGACGATAATGGGTTAACGGATTGTAATCATGTTTAGTCATGTAATTATACCTGAACCTATTTTTTTTTGTTATATTACATTTACAAATTACTCAAAATTAAGACTTCCTTTCGAGGATAATGTCATTAGTAAAATATAGCATTTTTGCATAAAATATATTTAGGTATTAAGGGTCATATCGTATTTTCACATTGTAAAACGTATTTTCAATGTTGTAAAACTTATGTAAATAAGGGTTGATCCTCGCAAACTGGGCTCAAATATACCAAATAATCTTATGCTGATTTCATAAAAAGGGATTTGATCCAATTTCAACGACAAGTCGCTTAAGATAAACCCTTGTTGACATACTACAAAATACAACATATTCACAAGATTGGAATTTCGCCTATTTTCTGTATTGAAATCAATTGGTGTCAAATCTAGAACTAAGGCGGACGTTAGAATTTACAGAAAATTGTAACTCTAAAAATCAAAGATTTCATAAGTGTCATCATATAACAGTGTTTCAAGCTTACCATACCTTTGAGAACTTGACTCGTATTAGACAAGTATGAATATTTCTAGATTACCACACTATTTCAAAATAAATACTTTAAAAAGCATTTTGCTTAAATTGGTATAGCTCTCGTTCTTGGTAACTAACTTTATACCAGGAATTAAATGTAGAAATTGAATTTGGTTCTACATTCATAAAATCGGTCTCTGTTTGTGCTGGGGAATAGAGACCGGGCATTCGATAGATCCATATCTATCGATAGACTGGGCTACAAACATAACACTGACATTGCCATACCTGGTAGCGATATGCTAAGCCTAAAAACTCCCGGAAATGTTAGTGAATATGATACTTCAAATTTTGATTCTTCAAAATTGATAGTCGTCCGTCAACCCATTATTGTGTCACTGCTGGCACGGGTCTTCTCTCAGATTAAGAGAGTTTCAGACCATAGTCCACCGCGCTGGCCAATTGGGAATGGTAGACTTCACACAACTTTAAGATTTTTTTAAAGAACTCTCGGATGCGTAG
>DWLI01003689.1:0-11559 GCA_018249915.1 Cecropterus dorantes dorantes
TAAGAATCTTGTGTTCTTCAAACCATTTTTTTTTTATAAAAAAAAAATCAAAATTGATATTTAGTATATATATGAGTACTTACTTATTTTATAATTAAATACGCGGCCTGAAAATATTTGTACTCTGTATTTTAACTAAGGCAAAGACAAGACGTAACATTTAAAACAGTTTGTTAATAGAAGGAAATTTATGACAATATAGCACCAACACGCTCACACTCAAACACTCAAACGCTGGAGCGCAATCTTAGCACAGAAGCCGCTGTTATGACGGCGTTTGGACAATGTCGCGGGTAACGGCCGGCACCACACTCCCGAATTAAACCAAGACTCCTCGTCGTATACAAACTACGAAGTAAAATCGTTCGCGTGATTCAGAAAGGGATACAGCGCCATCTACTTGTAGCGCCTACACCTGCTTTCGTAATACATATTCCTTTCATCGAGTTTAAAAACACAACAATTCTAAATAAATTTTACTGCAAAAATCATAGATCACACCACTTTTAACAAACTAATGTTCTTAAAACTAAATTATTGTGTTAAATTAAATAAGAATATATTAAAAGATAATATTAAATATTATACAAAAAAACATGTAAGTACAAAATATTAGCACTATGTATTTTAATTAAGGCAGTGGAAAGGCGCAACATTTAAAACGGTTAATTAATAGAAGGAAATTTAATACAATTACGTAGAACCAACACCACGAAACTAATTAACCCTCAAACGCTGGAGTGCAATCTTAACACATAAGCCGCTGTTATGACGGCGTTTGGACAATGACGCGGGTAACGGCCGGCCCCACACTCCCGAATTAGGTCACGACTCGTCTTAGCTCTCGGTTACACCAACTGATGTATGATGTATAGAGTCTTAGACTTGGAAGAGCCGATTACGAGATTTTCTTGTAAAAATCCGTACTACGTACAATTTTTTATTCAAATTTTTCATACCATTTAATACATTCATCCAATTTCTTATTTAAATTAGTATTTTTAATCATTTTTTATTACGAGTTTCATACATACAAATATTTTTTTTATTTGAATGGTGTGTAAATGGTCTAATAAGACATTTATTTGTTCTTTAAAATGAATAGTATATTTTTGAAGGGTTAGAAATTTTCACGGTGTCCCAATGTTGTGTTTAATTTGTCCACAACTTAATTTTTGATTAATTTCCATTATTGCTAATAAAAATGATTATGAATAATTTCGCAGTTAACTTTATCCGGTTCTTACAATAACTTCGCATCGAGATTACAACTTACAATTACTTTCATTGAATGTACATTACAAAACTCGTATCTACTATCACGTACTTAAAAACTACAGTGGAGCCTGTTTCACATTTTATGGAAGAAAAAAACTCTCCTATATTTGGAGAGCTTAAAAACCGGGCATCTCGAATTTCTCAAACACTAATTAAAAGTCGGATCATAAAAAGAAACTAAGAGGTGCATTCCCAAAAATGTTCACTATTTCACCTGTTTCTCAGACTAATTGGAAAGTTAGCTAGAATGTAAAAATAAACTTGCCGAGTTGGGTGGCCACTCCGCCCCAACAGTCGCATTGACCTCGCGTGAACGCGCCGTTATTGCATTTCACCCTCCTCTTTCCTTTATTGGACAATTCACAACAAGAAAGGGAACTTTCTACGTCTACACTTTTTAAATGACTTAGTCTCTTACTCATCTGCGACGATAAAGTATAAAAACGTGTCAAAATATGTCGAAAATATATAAAACAAAATGTGCCCTTAACGGTATCTACTGTAAGCGTGCCTAATGTCTTTTTGCCTGGAGCAACTTTAAGATCTTAACCTACATGTACTACCCGAGTAGGGGCCTTGTCTCACGTCCCAGTAACGAGATATACGAGTATGTACTATCTCGTTATAAAGTTAAGATTTTGTGGCGTACATTAAAACATTTTCCACTCGAAATGTTTTGCCTTATATAATCAATTATAGTGATGAATACATCATATATATCATATATAAAGTGCATTAGTTAAGTAGTTAGTATCAAGTTATTTAGTAATATATTTTAATCCTTGGAAGCAACTGAATCTTTCGTAAAAAAAGAGATCATCATTTCAAAAAACTAAAGTTTGACATGATGATACCTTATTATGTAGATTTATGTAGATATATTTTATACCCCTATTTTGTAGATCCACATGCCCTTCTCCCCCTCCCCCCTTGTACCTATGGTAGATGCCCCTCCAGGCATACCAGCCCTTAGTTACTACGACCTTAACACACTTATTATCAGGTTACTTTTACTTTCCCGATAATCCTGACAACGTATTCTTCGCTTACCGTGCACACGATACCAATAGAACACGTCTCAAATTTGAATATTGTCGAAACATCGCTTGCAAGAGCAAAAATGTGCGCATGTAGCGAGCGAAATTGCCCCTGATAACGGTAAAAACGTTTCTGAACCAGTCACGAAGACGTTACGGCGCCTAATTGGCATGAGGGTGCAATTACGTGCCTTACAACCATTGAGATAGAGTTGAGCGTGACACTCGTTGCGCGAATACTCGAGTGATATTGATTTATACATCATTCAGAAGTGTGGACAAGGATTTTGACATTCTCGGCTCTAGGATAAAACTATTCAAAAACAGTTTTTAAAAGTACTAGATACCTTTGTGGTTATTGGTACCTTCGTGGTTGTGGTACTTGTATATTACTAGCATATTCCCGCGGCTCCGCCCGCTTTAGTTACCCTTCGTATTGACCTAGGCCATAAACTATCAGTGCGCTAAATTTCAGCGAAATCCAATCAGAAGTTTTTGCGTGAAGATGTCACAAATACATATACATCCTTACATACTTTCGCATTTATAATATTAGTTAAATAGCAATCGTTATCTTTCTAGTAAATCGTATACAAGCTTACATCCCCATCCCTAGACAAAGTTCCAACCCTCGCAGGCATTCCCGTAGGTATGAGTACTTTGTATTGTTCTTATTTTTTATTCAAGCTTAGTTCGGGTCTCGGAATTAGGACAGTCGGATGCTGTAGAAGTATTGGAGGGTTTTTTGCCGAAATTTTCGTTCAACAAATAGACTTTCATGTTACTTGTTTAGTTCCTCTCACAATCGGTAAATTCTGAAAGCATTTATTCGTATTTTTTGAATTGGTACTGAACACCTATTATACAAATTTATAGTACCTCTATTTTATTTCCTAATAGAAATCGTTCTTTATTTAATTTCAATTTTTTATTTATAATTTTGAAATAACAAAAGTGCACGCAATCCACCTGATGGTAAGTGGTTTCTCCCTCCCATTGACATCTGTAATAAACGAGATAAGATTAGAATCTTACCTGAAGTTGACATTAGATGTGACTAAGTTGGATCAAAAATACTTAGTTCCAACTAAGTTCTTGCCTGAGGGAAGTATGTTCTTTACCACGTTCTTAAGATCAGAACATAAAAACGCTTAATATTGCGATATCAGACAGAAATAAATGTGGCGGTACCACTTTCGATATTTATACAAACATACCAAAAGTTTTGTTTCAAAACAAATAATCAACACCTTTTTTACCTTAATTGTTAATTTACACAGTGGGTTTAATTACTGTTAATCTCCGAAACATTACTTGATTCTCAGGCTAGCAGGCCTAAATGTTTACGGGCAGCCCCAGATACTTCATACGTAAAATTCAATACGAGTACGTAATACGTAACTGAAGCCGGCGAAAGAAATTTTATGTAGAACTCATTTATAAAATCCCTTTAATTTAAACAAATAAACCTTAGATAAACTATAAAAGAAATTCAATATGTCCTATAATATACACCCAAGTTACCTATCTTCCCAATCTCTACAGGATTTGGGTCGTTTGCCTAGATCATGTCAGATTAGGCTACACTGCCTGTGTGAAGAAGGCCGTATTATATTAGCTCAGAAAGGTTGGGTCTTGATAAAACATTGGGTCCCTTTCATTAAATATACTACATGACGTATATTATTTTCTATTCGACAGATTGATGATTATGTTTCTAGGTGCCAGAAGCCTTCGTGACTCTACTACAGAGGATAGGATCTCTGCTTAAAAATTGCTATATTCTGCGTTAAAGGGTGTGATAAAGATAAACATGAGATCATAATGTGTTAGGACTTAGTCCTTAAGGTTCGCAAAAAACATTTTTTGCCACAAACAAATTTTGCCACATAAAAAACTATGTTTTAGGAAAATTACGTTTACCAAAAATACTATTAGAAAAAACTTAAACCCATTTGACTACACGCCCTGACATGGACCAAATAGAGAATACATGGATCAATTTCCAACTAGGTAATCTAGGTATCTCTAAATAATGAATATAAAATGCGTTGCTACCATTAATATAACCACGGCGTTCCAACTTAGTCCAAGTTGGAATGCCGCGGTATATGTCCCTTACTAAACCCATTAGACCAAAATATATAGCAATATAGCAACGCATAACACTGCTGTTATTAGACAGAAAATCGGTGAGGCGGTTATGCTTTCCAAATCGAACCACAAAGAGTTTTTCCTATCATTTTTATTTTTTAGACCTAAATTTACACATAAGACGAAAGTACACCTATACGTACACGTATACCGATACACACATATTTTTGTGTGTATAAATTGTAAAAAGTACATATCGTCGTTGAAGTTCTAACATCGCGTAAGTCATTTTTTTTTTTTTGCGATTTTGACATGTACTAAATCGTCGTCTTTTGGATGGAAGTATATGTCGTTTCATCTAATTAGAAACAAGATTCGACCAATATAAACCTTTAAATTACCGAAAATTAAAAGTACAAAATGGTACTTTTGTTGTTTCTATATAAAATTATCGGTTTTTTTACTCATATGGCGAGCCTAAAGCCTGGCTTGAGGCCGGGACAAGAAGACTGGGCTGGAAGGTGGGATGGCTTTGGTTCCTCGCCAGGGTTGATTACAAATGTCCATGGGCGGCAAGAGCCACTTACCATCAGGTGGACTGCAAGCTCGTTTGCTATTTCCATACTATAAATAAATCTTGTCTCTAGTTCTAACAGATTAGTAGTGTGACGTGTGTACACCTAGTACCTAGTAGTAGTAAGTAGTGTCATACTAGGAGTTCTACTTCTAAACCCATCTCTACAATAACTTATACCCACTGGCATCGTTGCAGCGGAGCTGTAACTCAATTACATGGGAGCCGCAAACAGAATTTGTTTGTTTCGCATTGCCCGGTTAGCCGGTCCATTATTCTATTAGCCGACATGCCGGTTAATGGATCGGTGGAACTATCCGGTTATAACGAACCGACATCCTCTCTTGTTCAACATATGTAGGGATATAATCAAAAATGGCTGACACTTTTTATTAAACCATGATAGAACAAGTATGGAATAAGAACAAGTTCCACCGTGGAGGTATCACCGCCATACCTATTCCTATCGTGAAGCAGTTCTTGTGTTTTTGTGAAAGAGTATGGTTGCCCGCTCACTTTTATATGGAGCGACCATCTTAGGAGTTAGGGAGTAGCAACTCCCGAGAACACGAATCAGACAGAACCTTTGTTCTATATGAAGTTGCTTACAGATGTCCATGGACAACAGTCACCATTTATCAGTTGGACTGCATGCTCGTTTGCTACTTCAATGTATTAAAAAAGGATTTTTTATGCCATAACCCTTCAACCTTTTGTCCCTTAACCTTCAACCTTTCTAAATTTCTCATATATTTGGTTACACATCACTTAATCTCGCAAGCGGCTAATGAATAATCGATAGTATCGCGTGCAGGCTCGATAATAATAATTAGTAGCGAAGTATCGAGTGGGTATCGACTAGGCGGTATCGGGAAATTGTTTCGCGATTAGTTTCAGTGATGTAATCCTTTGTTTGTGATAACTATTACTTACTTAGAGAACTGATAGCCAATTGGTTGAAACTCAGTCTCTCAATCGAGAGTCCGAGGTTCAAATCCCAGGCTACCACTGATTATTCTAAAATTATGTGCGTATTAGAAGTAAACTATCACTACTTTACGGTGAAGGAAAACATCGTGAGGAAACCTACACATCTGAGAGTTCTTTAAGAGTTCTTAAAGGTGTGTAAAGTCTATCAATTTGCACTTGGCCAGGGCGGTGGACTATGGCCTCAAACTCTCTCAATCTGAGAGAAGACCCATGCCAGCAGTCGCACAATAATGGATCGATGGGTTTATTAATTAAAATAATTCTGTTCTTGTGACTGACCACCATAGCCCGATCCTTTGACAGACGCATATATTACTCCATATATTTATTTAACATTGTTTAAATAACTTGTATTTGTCTGAAGATATCATATCCGCAATACAGGAAATGAAACATAAAGAAACAGTTTTAAACGTATTCATTGATTCGACTGTATAAAGAGGTCTATCTATGGATTGTTTTATATAAACTGTGTGTGTATATTTGTCGCCTGAATAGCAAATATATTGAACGTTTGGTATTCAGACGAATAGCACTAAATTTATCGTAAATTCTATTTGAATGTACGTAAATACGATTGCATGCGAGTACCGTAGTAATACCCTTGATAACAAGACACGTGACTACATGCATATGAACCAGCAATAATTCAAACGTCGAAATTCTGAAATAGAATGCCACGAGCGTTTTCAATTTTGCTAACGAATTTTAAACGCAATGGTTCTTTCCAATTGAGTTCGTTTGAACTTTAATCTCTACTTAGATCTTAAAATTTCAGTGACAATATGTCTTATATGACTTGTCCGCGCATGCTATATTAACCCCTTTTTATTTTCCTTAGGGGTGATGCATAAACCCCTTCTTAGTGGGTTCCATATTACAAAGCAAAAATATTGCACAAATTACATGACTCTAGCTTTAGTAGCTTTGGCTTTTGATGATAAGTTGGAAGTGAGTTTCCTTATTTGCTTTAGAAGACAGCATAATTACAGAACACATTTTACTAGCTGCCATTTGCGACTTTTGATTACGAGTTAAATTTACTGTTGAGTTCAAGTAAATCAGATTCTATTATATATTCTCCATACAAAACTAATTACATATTTTGCAAGATGGTAGAACCAGTATAGTTCGACCGGGGAGGTACCACCACTACACCTGTTTCTAGCGTGAAACAGTTCTTGTGTTTCGTTGGAAGGGTGTGGTTATCAGCTCTATTATTTATGAAGCGACCATCTCAGTCCTTGGGAGTAAAAACGCATCTATGATTGACTTCAGATAGAATTTATGTTCTATATGAAGTTGCTTACAGATGTCCGTGGGCGACAGTAACCACTTAACATCAGTTGGACTGCATGCTCGTTTGATACTACGGTCGGATAAAAAAAAATAGGTATGCTAAGTTGCATGGTAATCCATTAAACGTGAATGGTAAGCGAGAATGGTGGCTTTACGAAGTAGAACACGATTTTAACGTGACTTATATTTCTGGGTGATCTTTCTTTCTTCCTTATATGGCTTGAGTTAAAAAGATCATATCAAATACGTTACAAGATTCAATATTTAGTTCCTTACATCTATTATTTCTAAATCTAAATTTAAGTTGTCTGTCTGCAACGGCACAACGTTTGCGTTCAAATCGACTAAAGGAATATACGATAGACTCCGATGTACCTAAAATTACATTACGTGAAAGCAGACTTCAACCGCATCTTACACATCAAGTGAGACAATAAAATGTTTTTATCTCGTGAGACTTTTACTGTGTGTTTATGGTATTACAACGCACGTACTTTGTATGGAAGTTTTATACATCTTTTTTAAAAAAATTTGGCTAATTTTTCCCAATCTTCTTTATAACAAACTTTACGCATAGTGTTATTTTTATATTTTTCACTAAATATAACAAAAAAAAACATACATCTTTGTGTGGCAAAACATTAAACATACATCTTTGTGTAGAATTATAACGTTGTGTATTTTGGAGATCCAAGGTACGGACGCTAAATCAATAAATTTAACCAGCAATTATCTTTAAACAATATACAAATGTAGTAGAATTAAAAAACAAATCTACCGGAATAATTGTACAGTAAACTACAAATTTATGTACGGTTGTATATTATTATTATTTATTAGAATACGGGCTGTCATTTCTATATATCAATTTACACGAATTCGGATCCTGATGGTCGATAACATGTGATTAAAAATATTGAAGAAACTAGCCTTAATAAGAAACTCAATACTCTTCGTGGTTTTATAGTCCAGTCAAATAAGGTCTGAAATCAATATTTGACTTGCAACTTTGTATTTTTGATATAATATAGTCCTAATGATACAAAAACTATGTGTACCTACAGTTAATTTTGAACGGAGGAAATAAAAGTCATTGGATCATGTTTATGTAAAATTTTAATCTCTCCCCACTTTCATATCAATTTTTTTGTTTAATTTTTACCGTTTTCGAGTACTTGCAAAAACACATTTTTGTCATTTTTTCAACCTTTGCTGGAGGTTGCCCACACGAAAATCACACACATAACACATCATAACACATCGTTATTGTATCATTAAAGTAACTACTAACTACATGATGTCCAAAATGCAAAGTTCAGTATCAAATTTTGACTTGACCTTATTTGATTGCACTTTTTATCCGCGTTAATAAAAATGTAACATAATTCTCATTTGTAATAACGGCCAGTAAAGTAAATGTTACCTCAACATAGATATAAAAATATATTTTAGTCTAATATCTTCAATTCAACGGTTTTAGATCCATGCCATTTCAAACACACAGACAGACTGATAAAATGCCTTAAAAATACTATATAAAACGTCTATAATTACTTTTTCTCAGACCGTCAAAACTATCTTGTGTACAGATAGATAGATGTGATGCATTACTACATACAAATGCAAGTAGTTTCATGTCATCAGTGGAATGTAAAAGCACTTTCAATATTTAATATCGCAAAGTACATAAATATACTCAGTGAAACAATTTTCCCTTTAAAAATAAGAATGACTTCGTTTTCAATGTGCAAAAAATTTCACGCGTTCAAAAACAGAAATGCGAGCGTATATCTCGGTAATGGCCTCCAAATATTTGGAGCAAATGGCCCACGACAAACATTACCACACTGCATTATGCAAGGATGATAGCCTCGCTTCAGGTAACATGCTCGGATTGCAGAGGCTGTATGAATTGGCTAATAAGACGCTCGCGGATGTTGAAAAGCGACAAATAAATACTCATACCTTTTTTTACTTTAATTGCTCACAATTACCTCGCTTACATTTTTCATTCGTGCATTTTAATTTTTATCTCTTCCCGTAATGTGTCGTTTTATGTGAGAGTTTATTATGCATTTAAATACGCCTTTGAATTGTCAATGAAGAGTGGTTTCCATTTTAATATGGTTTCATTTTACTGCCGTATTAATAAACCGCATTAAGAAAGGAAATAAAAGGAAATTCACAGGAAATAAAAAGTTAATTAGCGGTCATGACGTCAAATGTTACCTTTGCAATTTTCTTTGAATGAAAAACCGCTAAATCTACCACACAAATACCAATAGGTCTTCATAAAATTAATTTAAATACATTATATTGATAATGTATTTAAATTAATTTTATGAAGACCTATTGGTATTCGTATATATGCATACCAAGCGCTGTGATTGTTACACAGCGCTTGGCATACTTGTCAAGTTCAATTATACAAGAAAATACTGCTGTCCATATTCTGGATTTTATGCCCTAGTCATAGTTGTCATCCACAAGAAAAATTAAAACACGGAATAAAAAGTATACTTTATAAATATTTAACGTACCAAATGTTGTATAAGAAACACTTATTTTAGAACGAAGCAATAACATCGTAGTAGTAAAACTAATTTACAGAATAATATAATTACTTTAATAAATGTACCTACCTTATTTCCACATATTTTATTAGTTCATCTTTTGTATGATTAACAATACCAATCAGTGAATACAAGAATTAAAAAAAAATAATAATAAAATAGTAGAATAAGATATCCCATCAGGAAATACGAACTAATAAATTTCATAGAATGTGATATATATTTTTTTGTTTTAAATGAAGTTTAGCAAACAGTTATAATATCTCAAAACAATATTACATGAACAATTGAACATCTTGTAGTAAATACAAATGTCATTTATGTTAGTAAGACGGCTTGAGCGTCATAAACTCCGTCTACACACGGAAACTGTACTAACTCCGAGCTAGATTCCACGCTTCCAAATATCTCTCCAACGATATAATATAATGCCACAATATTATACTCTCACTTAAGCTATTCCTCGGCTTAAATTACTACTTTTATGTGATGTTTATTTATCCTGGGATTTTATTTTAAACCTACTTTACAGTTTCATAATACTGTATTTCGAAATACATCTTTCTGAAAGTCAAATAGTATGAAAATTCTAATATTAAATCTAACATAAAAAATAAATAAAATTATTGTTCTCAAAGTCATAAAGCTATGTTAAACTCTATAATTCAATGTTTAAATCTTCTAACATTATTACACTTAACCTAAGAAGATTTAGGAAAAAAATAAGCAGATAATAAATTTCTCGCAAGTTTATAACGTTACAAATATTCTTTCGGATAGTTTATTTAAGGCAATAGTAGATCGATTTTGAAATCAAATTATGGTGACGTTTTCCTCAAATCAGCGTATTAAGCTCCGAGTCTCATACCATCTGGCGTAGTGCCCATTGCATTGGAATAATCGCCAATAAACTAAGGTAATTTTAAGCGAATCTGTATATATATGTGTATATAAACAGTGAGTGGAAGAATGTTTTTATAAAATGGTACCGTTTTGACACATCATTTTGAACTAATATTCAAAAACTTTTAAATTAAGTCCAATCACCAATAGTATACAATAAAGAGTATTAAATTTAATTGTAAAATCACGAAATTACAGAATCACGAAACGCGAACCAGCGCACCTGGTTGCTGAATGCCACATTCTTGCTGGCACGGTGCCATTTGCTCCAGAATAAAAGACCAGAACCGCACGCCGTGCGAAATAAAACGCGCTGCATTGGCCCGTTCTTTTGGATTCATCGACAACAGAAGCTTCATTAAGATACAAATAACCTGAGGCATAGTCTACCATGGTACCCCAAAAGCAGATTAATAGAGACGGCAACAAATTGATGGTTGACGTGCATCGCATTTTCAAACTACCTATAAAACCCTGGTTAAAGTTTATTGAGGACTTTATGAGCCCATTGAATCAAGTAAGCGTCCACCATTCTAATCATGCGCCCGACGTTGCTTATCTTTGTAGGTCGGTTAGAATCTATACAAGCCGAAAGAGATCCGTTCAATAAATTCTTATTACTTTTCCCACTTTAAGAATAAATGTCAAAGACTTCGTCACTAGAGACGAGCACAATCTTTAAATTGTTTTAAAAGACTGACAATAAATGGAAGTAGGTAGTATTTTTTTGAATCTTATCTATCTATCTATCTATCAGCCTTTGGAAGTCCACTGCTGGACATAGGCCTCCCCTAATCGGCGCCACTCCGAC
>DWLI01003690.1:0-11559 GCA_018249915.1 Cecropterus dorantes dorantes
ATTTTTTTGACAAAATTTTTAATTTCTATTTTTTTATGATACAACATACAAAAATACATACAATCCTCAATTTTCACTCTTCCACGATCAAACCTTATTTTTTAATAGCCATTTTAGTAATTGAATCATTTTTCCTTTCCGGTCGAGGGTCAGCTAGTATTAGTATAGATATATCTGGTCTCATTTATCATTGTTAGTAGTAAATACCTTTAAATCAAATACATACATAGTATTTGTTTTTATAATAGAGTATATGTCTGGGTGTACTTTTTCAGATTCGTGATGCTCACAGAAGAATAATGTTGTTAAATCATCCAGATAAAGGAGGCTCCCCACTTCTAGCTGCAAAAATCAATGAAGCAAAAGATATTCTGGAAAGTGGAAAGTCATGAGGTTAGGTTACATATGAACTGGCAATAACTAGTGAAAAAACTAAATTATGTTGCATACAGTTATTCTCTGTTAAATATGTAGATAAACTTAGCATATTGTAGTAATAAAATATATTATTAAAAGCTTGTTATTTGTTGCTTTCAGTTATTTGGATCTCTATTCTATACACTTACAAATTTGAGCCTTAAATAAACAATCAATATCATAACAGACTGTACATTGACTATTTCTCTAAATTAAGATAACTCTTGAGAAGGCTTAACAAGGAATACAATTCAACTTCAATACGTATTAAAATAAACAGGATTCAGATATCAGACCATATAAACAAATGGAGAAACAGTGTGCTTTGGTATAGGGACGTAATTTTATGATTTTTAATACACAAATATATTCATGAATCTTGAAGAGCACTCTGAATTCATTCCTTATATGTGCGCCACCATAGTTATTGAGACTAGATATCTTTAGAAATCTGTCATAGATTTAATCCTTACTTGTAACTAGAATAACTCTGTAATATTAATAAATAAAATTCATTTACAACATCTCAATATTGTATTCTGTTATGTTTTCAAATATATTATACACTTTCTACACTCATAGTCCCGCACTAGGATTTTCTCCTGTGTCACGGGTGCCATGGACAAAGACGAATACACAAACACCCAGACACAACAGAAATCTCTAAATTCATCATTCAGATATCTGTCTGGCCGGGAATCGAACCCGGAACCCATCGCGCGTCAGACCGGTATGTTGACCGTTCCGCCACGCGGGTCGTCACTTATTATAGCAATTCTATTTGAATATATTTTACCATAAACCATTATTAAAACCGATGAGGACCAATTAGAATAAATGAACGCATTGTCTTCAAATATGTAATTAGCAATAGAACCAATTGTCATACCCATATTTTTACCACTTAAAGCTATTTAACATCTATTTATCAAACACAATATATAAGTTTTATTTTAGTACAATAAATATAAACAAATATTTCTTTAATAACCGCAAATAAAAACATTTGCACCTTATTTCTGGTGTGATTATTAACTTTCACGATTTAAAGTTTGTGTTTAAATGGACTGAAATACATATTTACATTCATATTTCATAATATGAAAAAAAAGTCAGGTATATTACAAAATCTACTATCTTAGGATAATTGATAACATAGATATTTTAGGACGATAGATATTTTACTGCAATATTACTAAGTTACGTACAATTTACTTCAAAGTAACAAATTATAATCTGTTTAGGTTTTATGGTTCATATTAACACAAATATATTAGTTTGTGACAAAAAAGAATTATGAAAGCATGATAAAATTAAATTGTAATAAAAATATAATAAAGGTAGGTATATATATACAAAAAAAAATTGTTTCAGCTGCACTTAGAAGTAGAAAGTATTAGAAAATTTAGTGATCAATTTTTGTAAGTTTAAACCAACGTTTAAACGTTTATCACTTTGCACACGTATATTTGTGATAAAAAATGTCCTCTAAACTGCCATGGCATTTCATTTCATTACTACTGTTTCCATGTAAAAATCGATTTAAGCTCTGAATTTGCGTTCCAAAGTGCCGACACAATATGACAGATAATAGGTACGTATTATATATTATTTAAGTTACGGCTGCAAATTAAATTAGACCTAGTTAGGTATCCTACAATAAAAGTCGATACTACCAATGGTAGTAGCCTTATGACCTGTGCATGTGATAGGGAAACTAATATATTAGATTTACAATGAAACCTTAATATTTTGATGGGACTACAAAACTTGCATTCCTGGTATGCAACTTTTGTAGTCCCAGTTGGTTCCACACACAAACCACTGCAACTAGTATCCAATCTGCGTATATATGCTGTAAAGAATAAAGAGGTAGATTTTGTTTATATGAAAATCATGGGTTTTCAAAATACAATAGTGTGATCGTTTACCGTGAGTAAAATTGCTATGTATAATAAAAAAGCGTAGAAATAAATTTCATGTCAGCATTTAATTTTTGTACTGTTTGTTCGGACAGTTTTTAGTATAAAACATTAGCAGCAATGATAAGCAAACAGATGGTCTTATCAACCTGAAATATGCAATAATAATATTACAATGCATAGAAATATAATCTATTACTTACTCACACCCATACAAAACTACTACTTTGCAAACTTTGTTCATAATCTAAAATTATAACAAAAATAATACTAAATAACAATACAATTTAATGATATGCAAAAGAAAACTTTAATTTTACCTTATAAAATTATTTATTGTACAAATATCAGTGACATGCTGAATAAAAGTTGTCATGTTATAATCATACATAGTTATTTATAATACATCCATTCTTTGGATATAAAAAATAAACGATTTACAAAAGCTGTATAGACTAGTAAGTGTTTGTACAAAGTATTTAAAAAAAGTATGATGCGCATGCCACAAGATAATGGGAAAATATTTCCATGACACAACCTATATTATTAAACTCTAGGAAGCAAATAACTTTTTGTGCTGTGCATAATTACAATAGAATGTATAACATTCTATTTCACATACTTATTCCAAAAAAATATTGATAACAAATTAATGTTCGCGACCAATCGATAAAGTCTGCGTATTTCTCATTCTACTAGTTTATTATGATTGTGGTTTTTAACGACAAAATGAAGCGAAACCAATGTTCGTTTCGACCTTTGTATACAGGCCTTAGATTCTAGGAGAATGGGTCATCATAAGTGTGAATAATGACGTCACTAGAGCTGTTTCAATGGCTGAAACATCCTCAATCACCAAGTATAACTTTTTACAATTTGTAATTGGTTATTTTTAGGTATTATTTAGTATTCTTAACATCGACAAATTCAACTTGTTTAAACACATTTCTCAATAGTAATGCCTTGCATGGAAATAATCGTTCAAATTACCTTTAGGTTTATTATTTACAATAACATGCAATAATCACCTTTATACTAAATGTTCACATTAAATTTTCGTTTTAACACTTAAAGCATTGGATTATAATAAGTAGAATTTTAATAAGAATATAATGTACACCAAATTGTGTAGTCAAACATTACAACACACTTCAAAATTTTAAATTTGTAAGTCATTATCATTAAATGACAATGTAAATTTTACAACAAGTTAATACATTAATAGTCAAAGTATCATCATTACATATTACATAAATATTTAAAGGCTCGAGACAATCAATCGTGCTCGACAATATTTAATATCGCAATAATAGTTGGGGTTAAAAAGGTATACATTTTAAATATCACCCTTAGATGGTGTCTGACCGAAGGTTCATTTTTGGCCGAAGCCGATTGTTCGGCTATGCCACAATCTTCGGCCGAAGCTGAAAGTTCATAATACTACAAGAAATTAAGTTTTAAATTGGCTAAAACTGATTTTTTTAAACTTTTTTTGTCTGTTGGAATATAACAAATATGCAAGCCTTCCATGAAGTACAGTATTAAAAGAGGCCACTTATGATAAAACTGGTGTTATGTTTCAAACATCATATCAGTTACTTCGATATATATACATACGAGTATATGAAAAATTCTAAGTCGAATATGTCAGTTTTCAAGCAATAAATGTATTTTTCTTTAACAACTGTGGCCAATACCCTTCATTGTCGATAAAGATCTATGTTAATTGAATATAAATAACTTTTAGAGTTGATTAAAATTTATTTGCCTCTTTTCTAAAATAATAACAGTTCAAATTATGTGAATTTCTGTACACAACTGGCGACCCAAGGTCACCAAGTATCGTGTATTCGTTATAGTTCGTTCAATTTAGATACTTGCTAAAACCTTGCTAAGCCGAAGTTGCATTCTTTGGCTGAAGCCTCGGTCGGACACTACCTTTAGTTGACAGTATCCTCTCCTCAAGTAGATGTAAAAAGGCCGATCTACCGTTTGTCTAGTATTATTAAGAGTGACAAGGAGAATATAAAAATAAGTTTTTCAATTTATTCTAATTTTCTAACAAACTCTTCAGGTAATCAAAATTTATTTGGCGATTGGTGACAGACAATGACTATAAGCTGCTGTAAATATTAAATTACTGGAAATAATGGACAGCAAGAAATTCCAAACCAAATCCTAACTATAACAATGTATCAGCTATTTGAATAGTACATATAAATATTGTCAATTCCAATTGACAATTTCAGACCCGTTTTACTTTCAAATAAAGTAAAGATACGGCAAAAGATTGTGATATTTGTAAGTACATTGAGAATATTGACCGTTAAGGTATAAATCTACCTTGATATTTACGTAAAAAATATATTATAAATATTTAAAAAAATCACTGCAATGCCTGGTTCGCACAAAAGACGTTTTGCAAACATAAAGTTTTTCACTTACATAACTTTAAGGATAGCATCGTTGTTGTAAGCAAGTTACTTAGTAAGGACGACTAAAATAAATAATCGTATATTAATTTTATGTATTATTTGTACCTTGTATGAACCAGGCCTAACGTACATTAGACGTATAATAAAACCGTACAATTCGTTACAAATTTAAGTAGTTATTATTTTGGTATTCTTTTGATAAGACTGAGATCAAAAGTTCCTTATGTATAAGAAGCAATTCACCGCGGCTCCTTCTGTTGTTGCTCGCGGCGTTGCTTCGCGAAGCGCGCTCTCAGCTTTATTATGGTGGCGTTGGACAGGGTCCCAGGTACTTTGAATATCGACTGTAAAAATATATAAAAAAAATATTAACACTCGAAAGATATAAAATGAAATATAGGTCTGTGGTTCGACTCCGGATGCAACACAGCTACACCTATTACTGTATAATAACAGCAATGATGTGCTCTCGTGTTCTGACCTAAAGGATGTGTTAAGGTAGATATACTTATCAGATTTTCTAACTTATTCCTCAGGGGAAGCAACGCATACAAATGCTACCCCCGAGGACTAAGGAGGAATTAGCTACAAGGCTCCTCAGATAAGACTCTGATCTTACCAAGGGTTGAGTACAGATGTCCATGGGCGACAGTGGCCTCTTATTAGGTGCATTCTCGTTTGCTAATTGCATTTTAGTGAAAAAAAAAAATAGTTAACTATACTGAAAAAGTATAAAAATCTACCTGCATGAACTCATGACAGTGCAGTGCGCTGGCATTCTTCACAATCGCCTTGAAACACTCGGCCAGCGAGGTAAAATCATTGCAGGCCATGATTGATGCACGATTGTTCTTGATCAACGTCAAGCAAACTCTGAACAGGATCTTGGAGCCTTCGTAGAACAGACAGTCCCATATCCGCAGTACTGTTTCTATGGGAAGAACTTCCGCGAACAGGCATACGAACCACTTAGTGGTTATAACGGCCCATGGTAGACCTGCAATGGGGAATTTGTATCTTTTTTTAATGTGAAATAGTGTTTATAAAGCAATATTATTTCTTTTTTTTAATTATTAAAATTACAGTTTCACTAAAAAAAAACTATTTAAAATATCATTCACACATAAGCCATATTATTAAAGTATGTATTATAATAATAGTATTTTACATACTTATTAGATTTTATCGTAAACTGCATCATACAACTATTTTAATAATTTTCATTAAATATACTTCAGAAGTTCTTATCAAACTTATATCTGATAATAATATCATGAGACTCTGTATATATTTTACAAGTCATCGAGATTATCAACAACAGATTTCGCAATGCTCTTATCATTAATCTCACAAGATGATTTGCGCTTACCTAAGTTTATAACGTGCTGGTGTACATCGGGTGCTTTAGATTTGACTAACTCTGATAACACCTCGATGTCCACAATCAACCCGTCCATCGTCTTTGTGTAATAATCAGGAAGTATTTTCTCAACCAATACTTTTAGCAGCCAGAACGATGTTTCTTCACTTTTTGTGGACAAAAGTAGTAGCCCTGAAGTGGATTATAAAGTTTTTTTATAGTAATAGTACATGTGTAATATCAGATACTAAAGATTAATACTAAGTCTTCTAATTGAAATCTATCGAAATTTGATTAATAAGGGGCCAGTCAAGTATTATTTAGGCTGAAATTTTGTGATTTTTAATTGTGGTATCCTTGTTGAAAACTCATTTTCCCCTCTCCAATCATTACGTACACACTTTTACTAATTATGCCAAAAAAAAATACATCCTTATTTTTTACCATTTATTCCAAACTCCCACATCAACAAAAATAAGCCAAGCAAAGATTGTCACACTTTGGTGTTTTCCTATACTTAAATGACCCCTAACATGAAAAATATTATCGTATGAACATGCATGTTAACTCACCAGCAATATAATTGAGGCCCTGACAATAGCCGACTACTCTATTATTGTGTGCATAAGCGATGAGTACATTGAACAGATGGGTCTGATGATTAGCCTCCTTTGTGAAGTAGATGTTATCGGGGAATGTACGTGGCAAGTCCGTTTTTACCAAATCAACAAGTTCCTTTTCGAATGGCCCGTCCAAAATTTTATGGTAGAGATCCGGTGATTGATCTTTCATTCTCTCCGCTTCTGATATTGCCATCCATACTGATGGGCGATGCTCACCTAGAAGAGTATTGCAATCAGTTTGTACACTCGTATTTTATTAAAAAGAAAGAAAGAATTATTGGCAAAAACGCAATATACACACTAAGATAACTTTTGAATATAAAAACATGTATGTTCAATTTCTTTAGACATGTGTACTTCATTTGTTAATTTTTTTAAGTATCGGTATTAGAATAGTATAGAATTAAAAACTAAATATCAATGCCAAACTAAGCATTGTAGATATACAATAGTTACAGAAACATGTATGAAAATTTTTGATCGTTTGATCTTCAACTACACAGTTAATATGGCATTTTTGTAGTGTCCGACCGAGGCTTCGACCAAAAAAAACTACCTTCGGCAAAAACTTCGGTTTCTGCCAAAGTGGGCCGAAGTTTAAGCCGAAGCGAAGGTTGTAGCAAGCACCCAAATTAGGAAAAAAAGCATGCATATGAGCCATATTAAGCCGAGCTAGTTTTCATACATGTTACTGTAAGTTACTGTGATAATAACGGATAAACGAATAAAGGACGATAGAATATGTTACGATAAAAAACATATTTGAAGCAAATAATTGATTTATTAGAATAGATTGTTTGATATAAATATGCATGCAATTTGTTTTTACCATACTGATCACACAAGTTTATCATACATATATAGAATATTAATAGCTCTGATTACTTTATTATCTTGACTGGTTTATTATGTAACAAATTGTCTAGGAAAACACAACACAAATTCAAGTATTTTTGCTATTTTACTGCAAAATATAGGGCCTATTATTTACAAAGATAAAAGTATAATTAAGTGTAGGTTTTTATTTAATTTATTAAGAATCTTATAAAAATATTTACATTTAGTTTAGATTGAATAATAAATAGATCTAGAATTGAAGCCATCATTGTGAGCTTAATTTAATATGTTTGTACACAATATTTATCGAACATATTTACACTTTTTATAGGTCTATATTGCATGTATATCTGTCCATGGGTTTTTCGAAACGATTGATCGGATTGTGACGTTTTTCTATGGCTAACATTTACTTTAACTTAGGGACCAGTTTCATGAAAATTGATTCAGTTTTTCACATATGGACTAGTATGTGTATTTTTCGATTAAAATCAGTCAATAAAACAATATATTGAGCATGTAATTCTGAATGATGTAATAAAATATGAAGTAAGTGTAAAATATGGGTTATTTTTTTTTTTAGTATTCGTTTTTGATGTTTGTAAAAGTACATTTTGATTAATTTGCCATTATTTCATTGGACATACAAATAAAGAGTTCTTCATTGATTACCAGTAATACCAGTTGCTATCAAAAATCACTGATAGATATGAAAACAATTTAGATAATTTTACACATGATAAAATTTAGGCCAGCATTACACTATTAACAACTTGTAGACTTTATTCAAATCGTTCAGAAAATTATGCATGGGTAGGATCCATTTCAATGTGTCCTGCCTAATTATCAAATGACTCACTGCCCAAATTAAACCACTTACGTAGTGACTCACATATTTAGTGACCAAGACTGGTTTTGATTAAGAGGTGAATAAGAAGTTATTGTATGTTAATTACAATTGTAGAACTGAATGAGAAGGAAATTAATTCAATACATAGATATATTTAATACATATAGTAGATAGTACATAATTTTAAACAACCTTATATTATAAATGAATTATATAGAATACCAATATTATTGCCATAAATGTATAGGGTTTTGATGATTTTTTAATATACATTGCTACTTTCTGTTTCCCACAGGTTTTTTTTTCGGTTTTCTGTTCTACCCCCTTGAGTCATGTTTCAAAGAGTGAAGAGTATCCTATGTGATAATCCAGGTAATAAACTATCTATGTGCTAAATGTTATAGAATTTTTATTAGTCGTTTTTGTGTGAAAAAGTCAACGCATCTACAACAAACATCTAT
The DNA here is from genome assembly GCA_018249915.1 of Cecropterus dorantes dorantes. NCBI lineage: Eukaryota > Metazoa > Arthropoda > Insecta > Lepidoptera > Hesperiidae > Cecropterus > Cecropterus dorantes. The sequence continues at coordinate 8,906 of DWLI01003690.1, forward strand.
TCATTCTTCATCTTTATAATATTAGGTAGATTCTAGTAACTAAAGAGCAATGTTTGTAACAAAACATATGCACCGGAGGAAGTGATACATGCGGGTTGGATTTGCATAAGTGGTCGTTCGGTTGATTAAAATCCAGATAATCAGCGCTCTATTGTAGAAGTTCTAAGTAGAGCATGTGCAAGCAGCAATAGACCTTCAGTTAACTAGCAGCAGAAAATATTCTAGCGAACCTGCCCCCTATGTGATTTAATCATCATATAGTGGTAGGGTGTTTGATCATGCCTTCAATTTCTAAGGTAAGAAGATATATTATTTTATGTTTACATTTTTCCTGCATATGTATTGGAGTACTAATGACATTCACATGAAATGAAATAGTGGTTCAATAGTCACAATTGTTCTTGTGGTAGTATATTTTTGATAAAATGCAGTATGGCCTCAGGTTCCATCACCGTGGCACTATTTTGTAATCAATATCAGGAGAATACTATAAACTTGTTAAATAGCAAGTTTTTGATGACCTGTTATGGGGTTCAAAAAAGCCAAGCCTGGAAACTTGGTCATGAAATAAGGAATATGCATCTTTATTTCTTCAATTCACATTTTACATTATTTTATCTTAAGTAATAAATACAGAAAAGACAGTTCTAAGTGCTTGTACTAATTAGTTCTAAAATAAATAACGTAGTAAATAGAACCTTATATAATATTTTTCAAACTTTTCAAAATTCAAGTTCTTGCTGCAACACCCCATGTAATCAAACAAAGGTACAAGTAATATTAAGCCGGAATACTCACTCGGAATCCCTTTGCGCACGTATCTTTTAACTGTGTTAGTACGTTTGACCGACTTTCCTTCGCCGAGCAAAATGGACCACTTTTGGGCTCTTGATGCGAGAACCTTCAAATAAACAGACATGAACTCCTCATAGCTCTCGTAGTCGAAATCTTCATGCCTTTCGAAACCGTACTCATCCACGGCACTGTTAAAACAAACAAAGTAAGGCATTGTAGTTAGTAAATAGAAGCATAAAACACATCTTTAATTATAATATTCACTTAGCCAAACGTACCTGAAATTTGAGTGGGCCATTTTATTAGTTTAGTAGATTAAGGATTTTTACGACACAAGCAGCATAATTGTTACATTAGGCGTGTTAATTATTTTAATACGCCCCAAAACACCCCACTCAAATATCTATCACCCCCGCATGACAGCAATTATTTCACAAAAAATAACATTTAGTTTGCCATAACTGTGGTTTTTGTAAATTAATTTTTCAAAGTTATTGATTTTTTTCGTAAATGAAGTTAATTTTCTTAAAAAAATATATTTAAAATATTTATATTATTACATTATAAAGGTATGTTTTAATTATGAATTTAGTACAGACATTGAGTGTTTTTAAAATCAATAAATTGCACTTTTATAATATATTTTATAATATGAATTGAATATTTAAGGAATATAATACGATTGTTAAAAATTATCTGTAATATTCGCAAATGTTTTATATGATAAATGAGGAAACAAATTAGTCTATAGTCAATAAAATGGTTTTTGCTGTACTATCAATTTATTACAAAATACTTTAAAAGGTAAATAAATTAGGTTGAAAAGAAACGTTATCGGGGCGTGAAAAGATCATAAAAAAAATCATTGCTAGCAATATGTCAACGTCAGAAATGACATTGACAAATCCAATCGAATTGTTTTGATTAATTCAAAGCATAGTTATAGTAATATTTTAGTTTATCGTAAACTTTATATTGATTAATTACTTACGAAGTTTAATAGTACGTTATGGGGCCTCCTCCTGTGGTAACAGGCATATCCCCAAAGGAAGGACCACCGGGAACAAGAGTGACAATCCGTGGGGAGTTTTTGGGGACGAGTGTAACTGATTTAATTGGTATGATAATAAGAATTTATGTTACTTTCCAATTGAAAGCATTATGCTTTTCATATTATACAGAAATTTCAGTTCACTCTAGGTAATATAATAAAGTAAAGACATGAAGTACGTAACGTCGTCTATTAACGCCTTACCTCCCCTTTTTTAGAAGTAATAATTATGAAAGTCATAAAATCATTTTCGTATATTTTTAATATGTCACGGCGAAACTGCGGTGGTGGTGCACCACAGTTTCGCCGTGACCACGATCCATGTAACTGGGTCGAAATATCGGCAAAAAGAAATTAAAAAACCACACATAACCCGTAACATATTAAAATGTATCAGTTCCGCGATAATATTAGTCTAAAATTTTCGTATATTGTAGGAAAATTAGTAAACTGTGCGAAATAAGTATAATTAAGCTTACAAATGTGATATTAACTCTAATCTAGGTCTCAAGATTTGTGGGTGTGACTGCCTGCTCTCGGCTGAATGGAAGAGCAAGAACAAGATAGTGGCTAGATCCGGGCCCTGTAAGGGGCGGGGTGACATCATAGTCACTACCAGGTCCGGTGGAGAAGGCACCTCCACTGTACAATTTAGAGGTAGGTATTATAAATTTTTCCAATGGTGTATCATTCATTAAATAGCACCATTCTCTTTTATTTTGTAGATTTTGTAGGAAGCAGTTCATTAAACACGTACACATTTTCTACACTCATAGCCCTGCACTAGGATTTTCTCCTGTGTCGCCTG
>DWLI01003691.1:0-11558 GCA_018249915.1 Cecropterus dorantes dorantes
GGTGACTATGCCGACTGTCTAATACGCATGTAAATTACATTTTTCTGCAATTCATACACGCTAAAAGAAAAGCTTCTGAAAAGTTGCCTACGAGAGATTCAAATTGATATAGAGTATCAGAATAAATCTAAGGTTTATTATTTTTCACCAAGCTTAAAAACACTAAAATATCTTATATTACATATATTACACATTATAAATTATTATAAAATATATTATTGTGTCTCATTCTCTCGTCGACTTAATCCTATACATTTATATGTAATCACTGCGGCTATACAAGCTAAACTTGAGCTCTTATACAAGCTACGAAGTAAAATCGTTAGCGTGATTCAGAAAGGGGTAAAGCGCCACTAGTTGTAGTGCCGACAACTGCTTTCGAAACGCATTTTCGCTTCACTGAGTTTCAAATCATAACGATTCTAAAAAAGTTTCTCTTCAATAAGAGGAACCTTATTTTCATACCGACCGCGTAGACCAACATTCACACCCCTGCGTTATTACCCTTTTGAACGGAAATATTTACTTAGCTACAAAGTTATAATAATGTCGCAAGACGTGCGTGATCAGTGAATCCGACAGGAGATTATGTAAATCAGGTTAACTGTTATAATATTTTAAATATGTAGGTAATAGTAAAATACGTCAGTTGTTATTGTTAGTGTATAGTACCTGGTTGAATTGAAATTCGAGCTTCGGTCGATTTTTTGCATCACAGTTCCATCTAGTATCGAGTAGAAAGATTTTTTTATCCAGCGTTGCTCTCATCGGTCATCATCATATGTATATTTAATTTAACGCTTATATGAGTAAAGGTATTATTATATATATATTTTTAGATGGGTGTGCTTCTAGCTTTCATTTGATACCCATATTTTCGTAATAGTAAAAAAAATTGACCCTCCCCTCTTTTTTCTCTATTTCCAGGTGCCAATTTTTAAAACCATATAGCATTTATCACTGTCTCAACTAAGACGATTCAAATTATATGTCATACGTCACAGTCGGTCAAGCCGTCTGGGCTGTAGCCCGTGCCAAAGAAATGGGTTTATTCCATCTATTCCTACCAGTAGTTCGATAGTCGAACTGTTTGGATTTTTCTATTCCAATTTGTTATACTGACGGATTCAACTATTTGGAAACGCGGATTTTATTCCAAATAGAGCTACTGTAAATATAATAGTACAGTCATGTAGGAAAAGGAAATTGTCTATTTTCGCAAAATATTTTACTCGTATAAGCGCTAAGTACCTAATAATTACTAAATCACACATTCTTAATATTAAGGATAATAGAACTGTTAGGTAAACGCCCGCGGCAGTACAACCTTCACGACTGATTCTATAAGATTTGTTCAGTGAAGAATTTAAAGTCGCTTATCTACATACTACGATTTAATTAAAAAGGAGGATGCCGAAAAATATCCGTTTCCATATTTTTCGGTTGTTATTACAGCAGTCATTTTAATACACTCTCTGTTAAAATTTCAAGTGTATCTATTACGGTTTAAGAGATAGTGCTCTATGACAGACGGACAGAAAGCAGAGGCGAGATAATAGCCTATTACGCACAGGGTTATGTTTTTACGTTTTGATCCTTTAAAATGGGTTGATTCATGGTACCTTTAAAGCTGCAGTCATATTTTAAGGTAAGGTAAGGTACTTCACATTAAAAATGTGATTGCCAAAAAGTGTGAAATTATCGGGCGCTAATCACAGGGACATTAAAATTATTAATTATCACTTTCTTTAACGGTAAAGGATAAACCTATACGTCTAAGTGTTCTTTAAAAACTTGAAATTAAAGAGTACGATGGCTACCAATTCGCGCTTACCAATGTCTAAACCCCTCTCACTTTGAACTCCCTTCAAACCATCCGTGGGACAATAATAGGTTGATGACGATGCTATACCGCTGCTTGTTGTTTTAAGTTGTGGTACCTACCATAAACTACTTTTTTCTTACGTTTCATCTAAGTACATATCATATTGGATGTTTATATCAAATTGCAACTACATCAAAATTACATATAGGTACATGTTAGGTATTTTTATAAGTTTTGACGGGCCCACAGTGGTATATTTATGCATTGCATTTTCGTACTACATGTTTTATACTTTCAACTAGACAGAGAACACACTTTGTTAAATAATATTTAATCGTATAGGTATAAAGTAGCAGCTTATAAATATTTCCCATTATATTAACACCGAAAATGGTCGAGGCGTGAGATAGTAACACCTGATATGGGAATATATCGATAAAGATAAGGTTGTTGAATATAGGTACTCATATCAAGTAATAATTACAACGAATACTTCACGAGTGGAAATACAGATACGGACTTTAATAGAAATGTGGTCCACGGTCTTTATAGACACCCATTTATTTTGGTCTTGAGCGCGGGAGCTCCGCTGAGTTATGTGGGATTTTTACCGCAATAACCCCTCAACCCCTGACCGTCCTCAGGACGAGGATTCCGGGATCTCCAATGGAATGCAACCGGAGTCTTCCAAGCGTCATGCCCCTTTCGGGCTCTTTCCCACACGGCACGGTGAACGCTCACCGAAGTATTAGCGTTCACCGTGCCTTCAAGTATTTACGACGGCATATGACCACACATTACACCGTCCTTCCCGGGGTCTCTTGACGGTTCGAACTCCCACTTGCCTTCTGCAAACCTGGAAGCCCACTTTTAGTCGCGTCCTACGACAAGCAGGGGATACCGTAACCCTATTCTAGTCGAGGTACTACAGGGACTACCCCATAGACACCCTAGTCAATTAATGTTACAAAGGTAACATTAAAAAGTTTTATAAAAGTCTATGATTAAATTAGACAGGTATCTATTTACGTAGAATATATAATTATTAAATAAAGCCACTTACACTCAAACCCTTACACTTGCACTATAATTTATATTTAATTAGTCCTACGCTTAGACGTAGACGCAAAATATTCATTTCAACTTATGCTTTATGTATGGTTAAATGAGCATTCTAAGATCTATCCTGATTTCTTCCTAGTAGAAATTATCGTTATTTTCTTGCCATATGAACACCTTCAAGTCACTTTCTATTTTATTGCAGCAGTATTGACGCTTATATGGAACAACGAGTCTGATAATAGGGTATGATTTATAGTAACACATCTATTACGTTCCTTACCGAACTCAAATAGGATCAGTGATTCTATTTGGGGTTTGGTAAATCTACTTATAAACTAAAAAATCAAATTTCTCTAATAAAAAAGAGTTCTCAAAGGTGTGTGAAGTCTACCAATTCGTATTTGGCCAGCGCGGTGGACTATGGCCTACAACTCTCTTATTCTAAGAAAAAACCCGTGTCCAGCAGTGGGACAATGATGGGTTGACGTCAAACTTATTTATAAGTCAGAGTTAAGATCACGAGCGTCATTGGGCAAGTTATAAATTGTTTTATGGGTTTAAAACTTACATATATGTCGCTGTCGCCGACATATATAAATGTTTACATAATAAGTACGTATTATTATTGTTTAGCACTTTTCTCAGTCCCTCTAGACGGGTCCGCTAATCCTCTAATTGTGATCAGCGCCCCGAATAGCTACCATCTTTTTATTTCGCTGGCCTTTTATCGTCAGACACACATCAACATTAAAACTTAAATTGTAGTCATAAAACTGAATGAAATATTATAAATTTTTTTCATTGTTTTGTTGTCAAGAAACTGTAAGATATAGTCTAAAATTAATTATAACTAGTATTAAAATGCTTAGATCAGGCTCATATCAGGTCAGAACTGGTCAAATCAATATCAAAAGATAACAAATATAATATAAGTAAATTATACGTATATAAGTAGGTAAATGTCATTTTCTTTTCGACGATGTTATTAAATAATTTATAATAGCTATATTAAATAAGCTTTAATAAAAGCTACCTTCGCAAAAGTCACCAACAACGTAGCCAAAGTTTATGTAATTATTTTACGAAGCTAACTCCGAGATAAGTAGGTAGATACGGCTACGTTGACAAGTTCTTATATTCTTACATAACAATATATAAGGCAGAATAAAAAAGAACCTAATAAGTACTTATCTAAAAGCTTCAATATGACATTTCATTTTATTAATAGTTAACAACGCCTTACATTGAATTCAAGTCTTTATTCAACACATTAGATTGAATACAAGTCTTTCTAATGTTCTATTTATACTGTAAGCTCTAAGGAATGACAATATTTGTTATACATATATACAAATAAATTTTGGTGATATATGAATCGATGATGTTATGCCGTCACTTAATAACGAACATAAAATAAAGCTCTTGAGTAGAGGCGCGCCGCAGTAGCTTCCGACATCCCGCCGCGGTAGGCACGCGCGGCGACGGAGCGCCTTAGTATTTTCGTCTCTGCAATAATAAATAAATATACAATAATACATTACACGGACGATGTAAACTGCGATTAAAATAACTATAACTAGTGTCAGTTAAAATGAAATAAACTCTAAATCACTTTTGGACATAAATATAAATGCTGAGCCGTAGGGTCCGAAAGGATTAAGTGAGTAAACATTGCATTTCATTTTACATGCATCAATACTTGACATCTGGTTAACTATCAGAGAACACACACGTCACTATCATAATAAATATACAAAATAAAACGTATACTTCAGTTTGGATTTAAGTGCCTACTTAAAATACCTTTTAACATTTAAAAATATTATCATCATTATGATGTTATCATTCGTAGAACGTAACATCCACCATTTCAATATGTATTAGTTTAAATTTATGTTTGTGTTAATATTGTAAGTTTGCAAAGGTATATTCGTACGATTAATGTAACTTTAATGATCGTAATTGAGAAGTTTAGACGCCCACAGAAATCTGATATAAGTAATCATTCATCAGCGGCGGACCACGTAAACAATGTTTGACACGATATGGAAACTTATATACTGAGTACTGACCACTAATTAACTCACATTAAAAATCTAGATAACTAACAGAAAAAATGTGTTCATGCTTTAGAAGTAGAACTTTATGCTTTAGGGTGGTAATAGAACTTTATGGTTAAATTCCGACTACACCACCATCACACCTACATACCATCAACTTTTTATGCCTAATACCAGCAATGTGACACGCTGCCGTATTCTGGTTTGTAAGTGTGGTAAGGACATACTTATTCGAATCCTTTCAACTTAGTCTTCAGGAGGTGAAACGTATCTTTGGTCGATCTCAGGTACAACTCTTATTTTATATTGGATTGATCATAAATGTTCATGAGCGGCAGTAACCACGTGGACGGCAGTGCTTTCTTGTTTGATAATTAAATTAAACCGTTGATGGACGCAAATTAACAATTCGTAATATAATGCATTTGAAATAAAAAGTCGCATAATAAACGTACAATTCGATATAACAAGTTAAAATATAAATTAATAATTTACCAAGTGGTAGAACCTGTGTAGTTTGATCGGAGGTACCACCGCCACACTTAATTCTAGCGTAAAGCAGTTCCTGCGTTTCGGTGGAAGGGCGTGATTAGCGGCTCACTTATAAATGAGGCGACCATTTTAGTCCTTAGGTGTAGTAACGCATTTGTGATCAACTTCAGATAGAATCCCTGTTCTTTATGAAGTATCTACTTACTACCTAGTGGTCTACATGCTCGTTTATTAAATCTGTTAAAAAAATAAAACTAACATAAGATTAACTTAACACTGGAGCTATATAGTGCGACATGAGAACATGTCTGATTGTTTGATAATTAACCATTCCATACTTCTCCTGCTTACTTGCACCAGGATCAGCCAAAATATTTTAAAAGCAACACCAATTTCTAATCATGGCATTAAGTTTTTTTGACCATCTCACAACTAACCGGCTCACCCGCTGGTCAACTGCTATCAAACTGTTGTCAACTAAGCCGCAACTATTTATTACCTTTTACATACATCTATGTCAACAATCTGTTGGCAGATCGTTTACGTCTTTTTTGATTGTCTAGACAGTTGACTGATTTTTCGTTTAAAATAAAAGCCGTACCTACCGTTGATCGTTTAAGCAATTAGAAACTCAAACGGCAGTGACATAAACAACTGCTTTGTAGCATAAGCGACAGGATGGAAGCTTGACCGCTGCCACCACTTGAGCGATAGTTGACAGCAAAACCCAAACTGGAAATAATATCATCATCTTTTTACATATACTTTGTATTATAGATTGCTTTACCAATACCTTGTACCCTACTTTATAATCGACATTTTAAAATAACGTTATTATACGTTGGCGTACGCGCTACCTTTGATGGCTTAATTGAACTTAATTGACAAGACCCGAGTCATAAATATGATCCCGGTTAACTTGTTATATCGAATTATATGTTTAATACGCGACTTTTTTTTAAGGAACCTTATCAATCGCAATAAATTGTATAACACATTGTATATATTGTAATTATTTTAATTTAGGTTATCATGTATTTCATATTTAGATATTAATTAGTTTTATAATGTTCACAATGAAGATTAAATAAATATTCTTCTAATACTTAGCAGAAAATGAAATTGCAGTCTGTTATTACTGGAAAAATCGGTTGGTTTGCCTAATTTGTAAGGTTTGTTGTTTTAATTTAATATACAAGGAAAATGTTATAAAAACGAGGTAATAAATTAATAAAAAGCCCAAATATTACCTCTTATTTAAATTATTATTACGTGCTATTCAAAACATTAATTAGAAAAGGATTTTAGCATGATTAAATGACGTATACTTATAAATCATCGAAAATCCGAAAATCCGCACTCTCTAAATCGGAAACAAAATCAAATAGGTCCATTTAACGTTTTAATCATTTCAATAAATTCCATACCTAAGTCGTCAGAATAACTAAAAGGGACTGAATAGTTGGTGCATTATATTAGACTTTAAATTAAACATTAATGCATTTTGTAAGTAAATGAGGTCTTTTAGCCAACGGTCTGTCGATGTTTGGCTTGTAAAGAATATATCATCAAGAAATATGATTTAGTTAATAAATAGTTAGCATAACTAATGGTATATATAATTTGCAAATTGATGGCTCTCCACACGCCGCATGCCATAGGTAAGAATAAATATTGTAAGTTATGATCGTGTACACGTCTGTATACTCGTTTAAATAAGATTAGTATACTGATTTTCCACCAGATGGTACACATAATCGGATTGTTTACAACTCGTTTGTAGTGCCAGACGTGCGATTTTAAGAGATTGTGCAAATATTACTTAAGATCAAAAAAATAGCATTTACTTCTCTTGAACATATTAAAATTAGAAAGGCCGTTATAAATTACAACTTCGTACTTATTATCACTATATTGCTACCTACGTATTACTTTAGTTTAACTATTTAAATTCTACGATCCAAAAACCATGAATTCATCTACATCTATAAATAATCATCTTCATAAGTGTACGTTCCGTTCTCTATCTTCTATCTTCTTTTATATAATATAAAAGAAGAAAAATACCATATAATCCACCTGGTGGTAAATGGCTACTGCTGCTGTTGGATATCAGTTATCAATCCCATAAAAGATTATAGTCTTATAGAAATTGCGCACACATGCGTCACTAACCTGAGGACTAGGCTGGAACGTCACGGAAAGAAGTCTCCTTTATCAAATCTTTGAAACCAAAACACAGTATTATTAAGCTCCTAAAGATTGCCTACTATTCGGAGAATCGCATGAATAGTTTTTAATTGCGTTTAGTTATAATTTGTTTTTACCAAGGCGACGGGCAAATTGTTATAATTTATAGTACTTATTATATCTATAAATTGCGAACCACCCTTAGCCTTGTGTAATGTTTTAAGAAATCATTCCAAGAATCTTGTCCTATAAATTCAACTGAGATACATATACCTATTTGATAACCATTTACATACTTATAAAAGTATTTTTCTGTGAACATAAATACACATATACTTGTATGCAATCTGAATCTGACTTGTCGGTAACTGTATTGCCACAGGTCTAAATTTACTTTTATCTTCAAGTTATAAATACTGTAGATCAATATTTATAAGTGGAACTTCGACGATAAATATTTCAGATAATAACAATAAATTGATGCTGCCTTGAAAAATCAATTATGACGACATTTTTAACTATGAACCACCCCACTGCCACGTCCCCAAAATCGACTCTAGCCAAGCTTGTTCTGTACCCCAAGGCTAAACCTTTTAAGGTCATGGTTCTGGGACAATCTGGAGTTGGAAAGTCTGGTATGATTTTTGTATTTTTTTAATTTTTACCTACTATACATATATCGTAATTACAGGAAACACATTGACATTATATATGCATACGGTGTAGTTATTACATACCTATTTAAAAATACTAACAGTTCTGTTAAAACTGTACCAAAGTCAGTTGCTTACTCTCGACCTCATAGTTCATGTAGTGTACAGTCGCAGTTAAGGTATATGGGATAATTTTGATGAGACAATTAATTGAGTTATTAAAAATCGTTTTCAAATGTTCTAAGTCATAGAACCTCTATATAAAATGAAACTGATTAGTGCTCAATTTATTGTAACTTTTTAACACATAAAACAAACAAAAAATTGATGTTAATTCGTAGTATTATCCCAAGTTCCATCACCAACATCAATTTATAATTAAAATATTGTCTCATACATTGCTATACTTACACTTAATCGGATGATAATAAACATAATAAAATAAATCTATTGTAAGAACTGTAGACACCTATATCTATACTAATATTATAAAGCAGTAAAGTTTTTTGGTTGAACGGTCTTTTCAGGAACAACTGGTTCGATTTTAAAAAATATGTTTGTATTGAATAGTCCATTTATTGTGGAAGGCTATAGGCTATATAACATCACGCTGTTTGTTTTTTTTTTTTCGTATTTAGTAACGGGTGAAACCGCTTAGCATACTAGTCGTGTATAAGACGTATTGTTTAACTTGTAAAGATGGGAATAATAATTACTATAAGATGTGCATACATTTTCTATATCTATAAGAAAAAAATAGTAATTTAATTTCGACATACATCATTATCATTGAATACTTGTTCGTACCGTAATCCACTTCTAAATATAATCGTACATTTCCATATTTGCAGCACTTGTTGTAAGGTTCATTACGCGACGGTTTATCGGGGAATATGATCCTAATCTGGAAAAAGTTTACGGATTTCAGACTGTTATAGATAACGAGACCGTGTACTTTGAAATATTGGACTCTGCGGGAGATCCTCATGTAAGTATTTAATTAAATTAAGTTATATTTTGCAAAAAATATTCAATTATTTTGTGTAAACGATAGGTATCTATCGTTTACCGAAAATAATTGATAGGTATCTATCGTTTACCGAAAATAATTGAAAAATTAACGAAACATAGACATTTCGAATACTTTAAAGTATAAGTAGATTAATTACAGACTAAACCTACCAATAAGGTAGCTGAACTCTATAATAGAAAATAATATCCTTTACGGGTCGGTATTTGTAACACAAAAGGCGCCTGTCGCCATTACCGGCTTAAATTAAAGAGCTTTTTTCACTTTTTGTAGATCTCTAGTGGAAGTTAATTCCACAAATCTTGCAGGATTATAGAAAAAAGATCTTGTTACAAGCTTCTATTTTTTTGCACTGCATTTGTTTATTTTTTTATTTTAATTGTATAGGAAAGTGAATACGCGAACTTGGAGACTAATATCCGATGGGCGGAAGCGTTTGTGCTAATGTATTCAGTCACTGACAAGTGCTCCTTTGACGAATGTCACCGTCTGAAATTTCTTATTAACTACAACAAGAAACGACGCCGATTAACAACATCCACAAAGGTAATATAATATTGATGATTAAAAATTATTAACAATAATATACTCGTATATATACATGCAAAACATCGTGTTTTTATTTTCATGAATTATTAATATATGCTTTCTATTTATACAAAATCTTATTATTATTTAAATAGCTAAAGCATTTGAAACAAATGACGATGAGAAAGGACTCTAGAATTTATATTAGATTTTTATGCTAGCGAGTTAAGCTGAGTTTTATTTCACAAGTATGTATGCTTAGGATAAGGTATATACCTAATTTGTTTATAGGGTTCTTGTTTGTATATGAAGCATTTGGCTCTTGCCCCTTGTATGTGCTCAATGGTAGAGTTGATTACTTAAAAGCCGCGTTTAGAAATGTTCATTTGTAATAAAAATAATAATTTAAATTGAGTATAATCAGACAAGAACATATTTATACGACATATTTATACAATATTTATACGACTATAAAGGTAAAATTATGAGCTGACTCGATTGCATTAACTGAATATAATATTTAACATGATCAAACTGCATGTAACGTGGTGGCTTATGGCCGTACATCTCATTCTGATAGGAAACCCGTGCCTATTGGGACAGTAATAGGTTGATGATAACAAATGAATCTTTGATACAATGTACACAATGATATTCGCAGGACATTGTCCTCGAAACCCCGGTCGTGTTGGTGGGCAACAAAATAGATCAAGTTGGTGACCGAATGGTAACCACTGAGGAGGGGCAACATCGCAGTAAAGAAATCGGTTGCATCTGTTTTCACGAAATATCTGTGAGAGAAAGCATTGATCAGGTAAGTTTGATAATAACTAATCAACTTTTTCACTAACCTAACTATTAACTAATTAATTATTTAAGACGCATAATGCATAATGCATGAACAAATGTATAATGCATAACGGAATATAGATTGAAAACTATTTGGTTGATTTTAAGTATTAAACATCGTTTCCATTTATTTTAATAGCAGCGTGAACGTTATTATGTCGTCTGAAATAAGTGATGGTTGACATAAAGAGGATAAAATATATAAATAAAAACCATAAAACTGTTTCATTATTCGTTTGTATTAATAATTCGAAGGCTACAAATAAAAATAGTTCACGCATTTGACCTCGCCGTCGAGTGGCATACGCGCTATGATTAACGAAAGAAATTTCACACCGAAACCGATAAAAATGTATAAGGGATTCCGAATAATCCAAATGTAAATTATACTAAAGCAACTTGATGAAATTATGTCAATTTTTACCGCAGACATTGAACCGGCAGAATATTGAAAACGTATGATCGTACGTATGACCTTGCGTATTAATGAAAAAAATGTTTTAATTCAAAAACTAAACACTTTTATTATTTTATGGTCAGTAGAGACAGTAGAGACACAAGTTTATTTGAAATTGAAAATGTAACGGTTATTATAGTAAATGGCCACTGCCGCCCATGGATATATATAATTAAACCCACATAACATCAGTTACAAGACTTTGTTCACAGATGCGTCGCCTTCACAGATGCGATGGCTGTCTCCCTTACCTTCCTATGTTTAAATCAATTCCCAACCATGCTCAAGACTGCTGCCATTAGACAGAAATAGTAGTCTCCACAGACTTCACCTGTAGAGACACACATCTTCATTTTACATCTAGGCGTTCATTAACGCAAATGTTTATACTAATAAAACTTTTTTTATTATG
>DWLI01003692.1:0-11553 GCA_018249915.1 Cecropterus dorantes dorantes
GCAGGATTTTATTATTAATGATATCTATACTAATATTGTAAAGCAGTAGAGTTTGTTTGGTTGAACGCGCTAATTACAGAAAGTACTGGTTCGAATTGAAAAAATATTTTTGTGTTGAATAGTTCATTTATTGAGGAAGGATATACGCTATATAACATCACGCTATGTTTGTGTTTTTTTTTATTTAGTAGGGAGTGCAACCGAGGAGCGCAGCTAGTTTAACATATAAGTAATAAAATACCAGGCTTTTCTTGGTTTTTATAAGACATTTGAAAATTGCAATTTAAAATTAGAATTTACAAATTTAAAGACGTCGGCAGAAACTTGCCGGTCCTACATATGAACTATTTGTCAAACATTTCATGTACCCGTGTTTATACAAATATAAAATATTTGTTTTTTTCCACGCATGACATATGACAAAGAAGAGTTGACGCAAAACATCAGAACCAGCCATTGCATATGCACAGTTGCCTCTCATATTGTATTAAGTATGAAATTTATTACAAATGGTAGCAGGTATTCAATTCTTCTGAAGTTGGTAGAACTCTTTGCGGTTCGAGTCCGGAAGCACCACTGCCACACCTATTTCTGCCTAATAATATGCATTATTATGTTCTGCTGTGTTCTGGTCTGTAAGGTGTGGTTAGGGAGACTTTTCCGAGGGATTCCATCTTAGTCCTCAGGGGTAGGAACACATCTGTAGCTAACGTTAGGTGAGACTTTGATCTTACCTAGGGTTGATTATGTCCATGGGCGGCAGTAGCCACTTATTATCAGATGGGATTCATGCTCCTTTGCTACTTTTATACATAAAAAAGTCCCATAAATGTTTAGTCAAAAGAAAGTCTTAAAAGTTAAATGATCTTAGACAATTTATTTTACGACTTTAGACTTAATAGTTCTATTTTGCATCCTTTGAAGCTTACTTCATCATAAAATCTCATTATCATCTTTCGACGGACACTTTTTCATAGAACATGTATTTATATCCCTTTATTTTCTATATTTATCATACTTACTTATTTATCCGTACTTTCATTCACATATTTGTATATATTTTTTTAAATATATACAATTACGGTATATAATTACACTGTTTTTATTCATATAAAAACAGTGTAATTATATGTACCGTAAAACAATAAACAATTAGGTTTATTTTATAACGAAATAAGTTTATTACCATTATCGTCAATATGTTTTTGTCCCTCATTGTTGTCCATGAATCGATTACAAAATTACAGGTTTTTAGTTTTGTTTAGTTAGTAACAGTAAATAGTACAACTCTTTATTTTATGTAGATTTTTTCATAATATTGATGAAAGCTTTTGATAAAATAATTAAGTACTAACAAAATAGTATAAAAGCTACTGGTTCTAATACATATTTTTTGTGGAATGTGGAATGAACACGGCTGAAATATAGAGAGGAAAAGATATTGCTAAATTCCAGTTTAACTACAATTTAACTACAAATGAAAAAAGGTATCTACGATGTATGTACAGAATACGATATTCAATCAAATAAAATATTTGCAACGGACTTTCAGGAATTCTAGTTAGCAATACTCTATCTTTCCTATTCATGAACCCAATTTTGCCATAAATTGTTTTACATATATCTGAATTCGCTAGTTTATCTTCTCTTTGAGATAGCGTACACTAAAAATAGTTACTCTTTTTCAGATGAGAAATATACGGTTACTTTTTTCATAAATTGTATAATAGAAAGAAAGAAAGAAAAGACGAAAGAAAAGAAAATTTCTACAAAAACAATTACATTATAAAAACTACTGTTGAGGCATCCTTTTAAGTAAATATTTACCTGTGCCCGGAAACCCCGCTCTTCCTTATTCAAATAATTACAAAAATTGAACTATTCTATTTTCTTATATAATTCAAAAGTGTGTGTATATGCGTGTGTGGGTGTGTGTACATGTGTGAGTGTGTGCATGCGTGTGTGATAGCTTGTAATATAAATAATAATTTAATAGCTACAACATAATTCATAGTACTCATGTAGTTGTATTCCCTATGCCATAGAAACTTGTGTACACAAGTGCATAAACACTTAGAAATAAATAGATAGTTATATTATTTCAAAGATAAATGTCTATCTTCAAAAGTTAAAACGATATTTAATTTATGTTTGGCTGACGTTAAATCCTGAATTATATGATTAGCCGACTGGTGTTGTACTTCACCGTAAATTAATCACTTGTTTAAATGTGATATGTGAATCTTTTTTTTTTTTTTATTAGAATGAAGTAACAAACGAGCACTATGTGATAGTAAGTGGTTACTACCGCACATAGACATCTGTAAGCAACTTCATATAGACGGGGTTCTACCTGAAGTCGGTCCCAGATGCGTTGCCACTCCCGAGGACTAAGATGGTCGCCTCATATAGAAGTGAGCTGGCAACCACACCCTTCCACCGAAACTCATTTTTTTATAGTATGGAATGATGGTAAGTGGCTACTGCCGCCCATGGAAATCTCTAATTAACCGTAGGTAAGGTCAAGGTCTCACCTAAGGTTAGCCACAGATGCGTTGCTACCCCTGAGGACTAATATGGAATGTCTTGGAAATCATGACTCCCTTACCACACCCTTCAGACCATAATATAATAGCGCTTTACACTACTGTTATTAAGCAAAAATAGGTATGGCGGATCTGGCGGATAAAATCTGCTTAACGCTAGAAATAAGATTGGAGGTGGTACTTTCCCGGTCGAACTACACTGGTTCTCACGATATGCGGATTTTTAATTTCTTTTGCCGATACTTCGATATATAGCGAAACACTGGATCGTGGTCACGGCGAAACATGTGTTTCGCCGTGAGCACGATCCATGTAACTGGAAATTAAAAATCCGCATTTCGTGAGTACCCGTAACATATTAAAATGTATCAATTCCGTGATAACATTAGCTTAAAATCATATGCGCTGGTTCTACCACCAGGTAGAATATAATATGTTGATGACATGAACATCGTGAATACCTTTAGCCCCTACCTAAAATCTCCCAATGCGGCTATAGAAATTCACTTCAAAAATACACTGAATCAACAGTCCTTTTGATGTAGCTATTCTAATTTAGCAGCGTTTTACAAAACTGTTTTTTTTACTTTTTTCTCTTTAATTTATATTTAAGTATCGTAGCTTTTACTGGCATTTAATTATTTCACTGAGCGTGGGACGATCATTACTCATAAATAATTAAACGATGATCATAATTTTATCAAGAGATAGGTATTTTAATACTGGTCGTTTAATTATTCGCTCTTCTTAAAGATAATAAAACAAATTATTTTATGATAATTTAAAACTTTTTAAGCATGTAATTATGGTTTCAATGCTGTTAGAAATAAAATACCTTTTTATATTTATTCCATAATTGCCCACTAGTATTTTAAAACACACACAATGATGAATACACAAATGCCCACACTCAGAACAGAAATCTAAACTCATCATTCTGATGTGTGTCTCTCTGACCGGCAATC
Source organism: Cecropterus dorantes dorantes (assembly GCA_018249915.1). Taxonomy (NCBI): domain Eukaryota; kingdom Metazoa; phylum Arthropoda; class Insecta; order Lepidoptera; family Hesperiidae; genus Cecropterus; species Cecropterus dorantes. The sequence goes on from DWLI01003692.1 coordinate 3,512, forward strand.
AAACCCGGAACCCACTGCGCGTCAAACCGCCATGGTGACCGCTCCGTCACGCAGCTCTTCAAAATTAATTATAAATTACTTATTAACTTTGAAGGTGGTAGAACTCTTTGTGGTTCAAGTCCAAAATCACCACCGCCTCACCTATTTCTGCCTTATAACAGCAGTGTTATGCACTGCTGTGTTCTGATCTTAAGGGTGTGGTAAGACATTCTTTTCAGCATTCCACCTTAGTCCTCAAGGATAGCAATGCATCTGTGGCTTACCTTAGGTGAGACTTAGATTTTAGCTAGGTTTGATTACAAATTCCCATGGGTGGCAGTAGCCATTGACCATCAAGTGGGCTGCATGCTCGTTTGCTACTTCCTTGCTATAAAAAAAACTTAAATAGAGATCCTATTTACTATACACGTAAGTACGTACGCAATAATATTTTAAAATAAACTTATCAAAAATTATTTATTTCAGTCATGGTACTATCTAACCTATTTTACTATCAAAATGATAACAACTTTATAAATAAATTGCTACATCGAAATTTGAGTAAATCTACCTCCTAATCCCTAATCCCCAAGACAAAAGCAGGTCCAATGTAGTCCTAAATAATGTTATAATTTAATTATGAAGTTTCCAGGCATAACTCGTCTTATTTCAGAGATTGAGGAATTATTGTTATAACAACTGTTCGTATTCTCTTTGCGTAACAATTTCCATCATTTCAAAGCTGCTTACTGAGTAGCTACATCGCGAAAGAGTGTACGATAAACGATATTTCTATCAATATTGTATTATAATATGAAAAAATCTTAAAAAAATAGGTTATAAAAAACTTGTTATCAGACCAGTCATTTGGCTAGTGTATTGCAAACCAAAATGCAATACACTAGCCAAATGAAGATGATTGGGATTTATATAAGCATGTAAAACTTAATAAATACATATATACCTATTAACTCGATCAAATATATCAGTCATTCCTGATATTTATTAGTCTTAAAATTGTCCGAAGGCATTAAGGGTGGCATGAAAACAACCGCTTACCAAAAAATCTGACCCTTATCAACTCTTTCGTATTGGAACAGAATATAAAGTGCACTTCAAGCTAAGTTCAGAAGAGAGATCAATACTTTAATGGAAAAAAAGAAAATCATTTTGTAGTTCGACAACGGAGGCTCCATCGCCACGCCTATCCTTGCACAATAACAGCAGTGCTGTGTTCTGATTTAAAGGGTGTACTACAGAAGACATATGACGTCCCAACTTATTTAAAGCATCTCTTGCAAATCAGATAAGCCTTCAATCTTGTCTGAAGTTGAATTCATAAATCCATAAGCGTCAGTGGGAATTTACAATCAGGTGAACTGCATGCTAATTTGCTACTCTTCTATTTTATATAAAAAAATCTCCTACATATCTTCTCGCTCAAAATCGTACTCGTTCTTCGACGATTCTGAAACAAATCCCTTTCCCAAAGAAGTCAAAGTAATATCAACGTAACAAACGTACTTATAACTTTGCGGGGAATAAAAAAGATTTATTCACATATTCCAAAAGTTGACCGGCTAAAGCGATTTCTGTCTGGGACAAGTTATGGATTTCTAACATTAAGTTTTGTTGTAACTTACAAGGATTTCACCACTGACCAGACCATTAATATATAAGTTTTTTTGTAAGACCACATTTTTTCTATGAACATTCATACTTGGGTACATATTTTATGAATAGGTTTATATTTATTATGAGGTGATAGAGATAAGTAAGTCAGGTGCTGGTGAAAGTATGATTAATAAATTCCTAAAGTCAATATAATATGTAGATTTTTTTTTTTAATGGAACTTATGTATTTTTTATGGATTGTATCAGTTTTACAAAGTGAAGATAGGCGTTGCTTATTATAAGCTATTAACCGACGGCGTATGTTTTTCGAGCATATGTATGTATGTTTGTATAAATATATCTTCATTTATTTGGCACGCGCTACAGCGCAAACAGCTTGAAGGATTGTGACATATCATTAGAACCTCCCCAGCTTGCAGAATGACAGTCTATATAATAAAAAAGAAAACTTTGTTATTATCACGACAATATAATAGGTATCGATGATATTGAAAGCTAGTATAAAGACCATTCTTAAAAAAGTATACATTATGATATTATGCTTTTACTTGATAATTTTGACGAAAACTCATAAAAGCCTTAAATGAAATATATTAATATGAATAAATAAATTGTTTTATTCAGTCGGATTTTTGATATAATACTTTTGACAATGTTACTAGTTTTAAAAATTATAATGAGTTTCTTTTTATTTTTATAAATTTCAACATAAACCATGTGGGGTTCCGTAACCAAAAGTTTAAGACGATAACCTATTACTAAGCCTGCGCTATCTATCTGCAATGGATCTAGCTATCTATCTAGCTCTTTCTCTTGAATCGCAGTAGATTATCTCAAAATTTCAAAGAATGTATAAAATCAATGACCCATACCGGGTTAGTGATCAATCCCATCATAAGAATCTATAACCAACCCTAAATAAAGTTGCAGTGCCTAATCAACCATAGTTGCTACCCATAAGTACAAAATGAAATGTATTTTGTATTTTATCAACTTATCAAAAAATAATTTATATAAGTAAGATTTATCAATACCAAAAAATAAATAATGAAAGGTAAGACCAATAAAATTTGACAAGCGAAACGCGTGCCGCTAAACAAGGTAAGATTCTATTAGCTCTCTCCTATTTACCGAACGTGACCTTTCGACCGCTTGTTACAGTCATGTGAGATTTGATTTTGTGTAAGTGCTATAGGAAATGTCGCGTGCGGTGGCCAAACCTCGCCGGAATAAAGTAAAGAGAATTGGGTCGTTCGCGGGCGGAGGCAAGTACTATGTTTTGGAACAAAGCCAGCCAAAGCCGCGGCGATTTTGTTTATTTTTATGCTGTAAAAATATTGTACTATGACAATTTTGCTAGTAATAATGGCATTGTCCTATTTGTTTTATGATAGACAGAGTGATAGCTATTTGAATTCAGTATTTCAGTTCAGGCTATTTTTATATGGCTTTATATAACACAAACATGGTTCGAAAACCGTTTTTATTCGTAGCCCATTAGACTCAAAAATGCTTTAAAAATATTTGACACTATATTTCAGTGTTGTGGTTACAGTCATCATCCAGAAAAAATGACTACAAAACTAATTAATCGAACATCTACTTTCCATTTCTTGGCGGAGAAGTAAACCTGAGACCCTTCCCCAAGCAAAACAGCATGCCATACGACCACATGGGCCATTTAACTCTAAAAAGACAAAAAATAAAATCAAAATTGACAACGTTTCAGTCAACACAATTACACGCAAGCAGAAAAATGGCGCTTGCTTTTAAGGGCAATTGGTGCGGTAAAAATGGGGTTTAATAAAATATGTACAAAGAGGCCACACTTTGTTATCTGTTGCCGAATAATGTTTCCCCGCAAAAGATTTCGAAGCCAAATTTTGCGGTGCTCTGCCGTAATTTCAAATAAGAAACCAGTACGTGAATTTCCCGGGGGACAAATTACGTAATCGTGTGTGCTCTCTAGCGGTGACTTGGCAAAATAAATAGCTACGTTTTACTTGTAAATATATCTGATGTAGGCCGATGTGTCACTTTCAATATACTGTTTATGGGATTAAGATGTATGTTGTTTGCTTTTAGATTAACAAGTTCTGAAATAAATCTACGCTTATTTTTATATCAGACTCAGTGGGCGGCGTTCCCAGTTCGCTTAAAGTAAAATCAGAATAGTTGTGTTGAGCGTTTTATAGTCTTGTTTGAAAGGTATAGTAAAGAGACAAACTCCTCCGAGGCAATCCAACTTAGTCCTCAGCGATACCAACACATCTTTGGCCAACATTTGGTGTGTATATTTGGTATTTGTAATCTTGTCTGGCGCTGCTTACAGTGTAGGGGCGGCTGTGGGTCCTGATGGTAAATGGTACCATAAGGTGGACTGCATATTTACGCTTTATAAATCCTTTAAGGTGATTACAAGATATTCGAAGTAATTAATGAAATGAAATGAATTTAATGAATAATGGCCATACTCGTATTTTCATTACAAACAGTTTGTAATTATATTCAGAAACAAGTTGTAATTATTCTAACTCAAAAAAAAAAAAACATTTAAATATTTCTTCATAATTGATGTTATCTTTTTTACGTTCTATCCGGTTCGTACGTTATATTCAGTTCTGTTTTCATGTAAAGAAAACTATCATTAATCCAGTATATCATTTGAAAAAAAATACGTCTGATAATGCTAGAGAAATACTTCGCTGTTGAAACGTTATAGCAATTGAAACACTTGAAAATGCAATAACTAAAGTTACCGTGTTCTTATCGAAAGTTATATCTTTGGAGTTATGTGTCTCTTTTAGACTCGTCTAGTGAATTAGTTTTATCTTCAGAACTATTTCATATCTGCGAAACAAGATGGTATAAACGGATTTATGCTTTCGCTGTTTTATGGTTAGAGTTATGACATATTTGTATATTCAAAAACATAGAAGATAAGAATGACATAAAATATGTTTATGAGAAGCATAGTAAACTATAATAGTTCGTAGTAAGTAGCATTATGCTTGGAAAATCTAGAAAGTAGTTCAAAAGATATTTCTAAATCTAAGTGGTTGTAATACGTTTATGACAGTAAAAAATAGGTCTTAATGGTAAAATTCCTCTTTACATTATACACAGACATATGGATTATTAATCCAATAACCTGAAACCAATATTATTTTATTAATAGAATTGGTTTCTAAGAAACAGTTTATGAGATTTGTATTATAATAATGTTTTAGCTTTCGAAAGTCTTAAGTTTATTGGGGCATTTTTTTATGTTACGGGTCCTCACGATATGTGGTTTTAAATTTCTTTTTGCCGATATTTAAAAAACCGCATATTGTGAGTACCCGTAACATATTAAAATGTATCAATTTCGCGATAATTTTAGTCTAAAATCATTTATTGGCAGGGCAGATGATAATAATTACAAAACAATCATTTTGATACAAAATAATTGATATATTTTATTATACATACATGAAATATAGACTGTAGATGGACAAAAAGATATATTTTAAAATTTCATTATTTTAAGTAAATGGAACAGAATTTTTGCTTAGAAAATGGTAGTAATTCTGTAATGACGTACAAGAAATCTAACGTCTATTAGTTCTCTCAGAAAACAAGCTTACATACACGTATGAACACTTCATAAAAGAAAATAATAGTTCCATTTGCGCAATACGTCCAATTCCTGCAACGAACAGCCCAACATGTGTCAGAAGTCGCAGTAATTAGCTGTCGCGGTCGCCCGTCCGGGGAATAAAGGCAATTCGGACGAAAACTATTTATGTATGAGCGAAATATGTGCGTGAGAATTACTTCGTAATAGTATATTTGTAGTTAATACCTTTTAATGCTCGGATGGTTAGTTTTTAGATAAATGAACAGTAAAATGCTGCTGCGACTTAAACTTGTTAGATCTGTTTCCTCTTCTTTAAGTTCTTTTGATGTGGTCAAACCTACAGTAAGTATTTATTTAGCGCGCGTCCATATAATGTATTGGTATTTATATGAAGATTCTCTCCGAATGTATTTCAATTGCATTATCTAGAGTAGACAGAAATTTTTGAATTTTACAACACTTACTGGATACTTTTATAATAAAAATGTAGGTTTTTTGTAGGCTACATCTTAGTCAAAAATATGTCATATCGTGAGATTACGTTCGATAAAAATATCAGCCGAACAAAACAGGAACGATGGTACTCGTACTATACATTTCTCCGAAGTTATCGTAGGTTGTAGGGAATAGTCATTAAATCATAGCCTTCAAGTTATACCTACAGTAAAAATATTACATAACGTAAGTGGTAACGATATTGTCGTAAGAATTATTTCTAGGTATAATATATCGGATGGATGGAAATCGAAGATCCAACGTTGTGTGGAAATAAACTCTTGAAGATACGGTAAATCATATTCACAATCAAACGACCTAGAATATATTGATTTACGACTAGTAGATAAACTGTAAAGGGTTCTCGGCTAAAATACAAAGAATAAAGTAATATCTATGTTAAGAATTTTATGTAAAGATATCATACACTTTTCCAGTAGGCCCGATTTATGATTGATACCTACATTACCTGGATTTATGAGAAACGTTTTTACAGATTGAGTTTGATATCCGTTTACCTTTTTCGATCCCAAAAGTTATTGTTATCGGCTTTCACTGTTCTTCGAAATGAGATCATATGTTCTCTTAACTTTTTACGACAGCTCCAAATTGAACTGAAATTTAGATAATATATTCAAAGGATTAACTTTTGTATTTATATATAGATGTTCACGTTAATCCTTTTTTATATATAAACCTAACGATAAAGCAGACGGGCTAACTGATGGAAAGTAGTCACCGTCGCCTTTGGACATGTGCAACACCAGGGGAGTCGCCAATGCATCGCCGGCTTTGTAGGAGAGCTCTTTTCACGCCTTTTTTTGAAGAGCCTCATGTCATAGCGCTCCGGTAATACCTCAGGAGGAAGCTTTTAACTTATTACTTAAATCCTATAGGGCATAACATAAAACACAAACAAAATTGTGATAGAAATTGTCAAGAGTAATATTACGCCCTTGATTTATACACAACAATATTTTATGAAAAGTGATAACAATATCCCTCCGTTCGGATTCTCAATTTAATTTAATTATCATGAATTCCTTGGTAACAGTTTATACAAAATAAATCCTGTCTGATAAATATGGTATAGGCGATAAACGATTTGTTACACGTAAATATGGTAGAACTTTATAGTTTAACTGCAATATTATTTTTTCTTTATTTCTACACTTATTGTCGCCAAACCCAGAACAGAAATCAAAATCCATCAGATGTATCTGGCCGGGGATCTAACCAGAACCTCTCTACGGGTCAGACCGGTGTGATGACCGCTCCGTCACGAAGGTCGGCAATAATTTAGTATCTGCCACACAATACACATAGAAGCGTTTACGCTGCCGTGATTTATAACTCTATACCATAATAAAATTAATAAAATTATAATATGTGTCTGTAATTTCAATGAGAGTAAGCTGAGAATATTGAATATAATACATAATATAGTATATTGTGTACTCGTATGTATGAAGGAGATTTCTACTAAATAAATGTTTTAATGAATAACAGAGTATCTTTTATTTCAACATATAAAATTCCTTCATTAAAATGGATTGATTTTCCAACGAAGCGAAATCTTACGAAAATACTCAAAGCAAATAATAAAAAGATAAATAAATAACGATCACGAACTGTCCCCTGTGATGAAAATATCGATATCTTGTCTTCATTATTGCGTGTCTCATGTAAGTCTTACGTACTTAATTAGTGGTAGTATAACAAGTTACTTATAGCTATGTAAGAAATTGTGTATTCAATTTAATATTACCTTCCAAATAACGCCTACAAAATGTAATACGTAATAAGAGCTTACGATAAATTCCACAAATAAAACGAGACTCATTAAAATAGACTTCGTTAATTTGATATCAATTTAATCTTAATTTAGTTTGTAACTGTATATTGTAAATGCCGAGTTTTATCCTAATTAATTACTATTTTATAAGATTGCTTTCATCAAGCGTTATATTCATTATTATGTATAAATTATATTATTATTTTACGTTACAAACGAGCAAGCACATGTAACAATTAGTTGGTTACCCGTCCATGGACCAAACCTATATTTTTCATCACATTGAAGTAGCTTACAGGCAAGCAAGACAGCCTGTTTACGCTAGAAACTGGTGTGGCGGTGGTATCTCCCCCAAAGTACACTGGTCCTATCCTTTTTTTATAGTATGGAAATAGCAAACGAGCTTGCAGCCCACCTAATGGTAAGTGGCCTGCCGCCAATGGACATCTGTAATCAACCCTAGGTAAGATCAAAGTCTCACCTAAAGTTAACTACAGATGCGTTGCTACCTCTGAGGCC
>DWLI01003693.1:0-11552 GCA_018249915.1 Cecropterus dorantes dorantes
GCGGCATAAACCCACGCTACGCCACTGTCGCAGTGAGTTCGATTCCCGGCCAGGCAGACATCTGAATGATGAATTTAGATTTCTGTTCTGGGTCTGGGTGTTTGTGTATTCGCCTTTGCGCGTCAGTGACACCCGCGACGCATGAGAAAATTCTAGTGCGGGGCTACGAGTGCAGAAAGCGTGTTTTTATATGTACACATGCTATAATACACTACTACTACTCCACAATAAAATAACATCAGTAATATACAAATCCTAATCCCCTGTTAGGCATAGGATTTAAACGTATGTAAGAGCCTGATACTTGTTAATTAGCAAATCATCACACAGACCATAAATGTGCAAATCTTAGTTTACCTAGGTACGAGTAACAGAGGACGAATGCTACAAGCTTATCCGCAGTCCCAACTAAGGGCGTAGAGAGGAAGACCGTAGGGTTTTAGTCGGTAACAGTCCGACGGATCCTCTCCGTTTCCCACGCTGCTGATAGGTCTGCGGTCGCTGCGGACCGCTGCTTAACACGTGATGGGTCTCTCACGTAAAAAGAAAAAAAAATGTACGGGTCAGGTATAAGCATGTGCTTTACCCATACTTCTCAGTTCGTCAATCCAAAACACATCGGCGCATGTAGCTACTACAATTACCTTGTACTATTTATGGCAATTTTAAGTACCGTCGGACCAAGAAAATTAAGAGTGGTGAATAATTATTATATTAAAACTACTAAAAAGTTCTTAAAATGAAGAACCCTTTGTGGTGCGACTCCGGAGAGACTACCACCGCGCCTATTTCAGTCTAATAGCAGCAGTGTTTAACGTTGCTGTCGCTTTGAAGAGCATGGTAAAGTCCACAGGGGCAGCAATGCACTAGTAGCCGATTTCAGGTGAAACTCTTATCTAATTTGCGGTAGATTACAGATGTCCATAAGCAATGACCGCTTACCATTTGATGGACTTACAGTCATAGAGCATACAGTCATTGTATGGTCAGACCTTAAAAATGTATTCCACAACGCTCCGTGACTGTCCTGACGTTTAATAAAATTGTAGGTTATTGGATAGGTGAAAAAATCCGTTAGTGGCAATTTTTCAAATAGATAGATATTGTAACGAAAAACTGTATCAGAGTGCTTTCTATAAGTACCTATATATGATTAACTTTCAAACATACGAAATAATAAATACGTTAGAAGATTATACGGTAGAATCAAACACCCGTGATTTGCTAAGTCACTAGTGTAATGAAAAAAGGTTTCAGTACGCCGGTTGCCGCCCCAAGGCATGACTGTCGACATTGATATTTGATTATTTGATATAAAGATACCTACATTTTAAAGACTACTATATTAATGAATGAATTGCATATATCAAACCTATCATAATTTATTAATTACTAGCTTTTTCAAGTCGTAGACCATTTACCTCAGTATCCTATGTGTAAATCCAGGCCATAAACTATCTGCGTGCTAAATCTTTATCCAAATCCAATCAGTAGTTTTCCGTGTAAGAGTAGCAAACAAAAATATACTTACTTGAACAAAAATGATTTGTTTTGATTTTAATCAAACAAATATTATAATATGTAGATTTTTTAACCCGGTAAAACCAATGTAGGGTAAGAAGGTATCATCGCGACAAGTATTTCTAGTGTGAAGCAGTCCTTGCCTTTCAGTGGAAGGACTGCTTCATACTACTTTTATATCAGGCGACCATCTAGTCCTTCAGAGTAGCTATACATCTGTGATTAACTTCAGATAGAACCTTTGTAATATATTAAATTGGTTACAGATGGGCGGCAGTGGCCACATACCACCAGGTAGACTGCATGATCGTCTGCTATTTCAACGTGATAAAAAATATATATTTATCTCGAATAATTATCACTCGCCTACTAGTTCTAACCATAACCATCAATGTTTTTGTTTCTTGTTAACGAAAACAAAGAAGAAATCTATCAACAACAACAAACAAGGAAGAAAAATATAACAATATTACAAGCTTGTTTTTAGTTTTCCTGTTAATATAATATTAGTCGAGGACTCGCCACGAATACCGAATATTCGTCTCATTTCATACGGCATTCATATGTATTACTCGGCAAGTTATTCGACGTTCAAAGTTCTCGAAATATTACCATAAAACTTAAACTGAATTGCAACCTTTTTAAAGCTTGATCCATAAATGCAAAAATATTTAATTTATCAAGTTGTCAAATTGTTATGAGCTTGTTTGTCAGTGCCAAAGTCATCCAGACATTTTGGAAGACATTGTCAAAATATTAGCCGAAAATCCAATTAAAACTATGACCTCACTAGAAATCAGTGTCCAATTAGTTCATCAATTGATACCTTAATAATTATTTTAAGTGTTTTTTTTTTATATTCTCTTAAACGGAAGTGATGCAGCAGTCACCTTTTGAGAACATATTTAATATCATCGGTGGTTTGTCGGAGGGGAATGAAAAACCGATGAAACATGGATTCTACAACGCCTTCGCTTTATTTATTCTAGCTATATGTTGTGCTGCTGTATACGTGTTGTTTTTGATCCTTGAGCCTTTCTTTAAACCGTTATTTTGGGCGTTACTAGTGGGGTCCATTCTCCACCCGTTTAAGTACAAATTGTCGCAGAAGATAAAAGCATGGTTCGAAGATCTGGAGAGATCGAACTCGTCGGTAGTGTACGGCTTCATGGTGATACCTATGAACGTGGTGAATTTTGCTTCAGACACAGTGGGGCACGAATTCAAGGCGCATTACAAGGTGAAGATTTTTGGTTTATTAATTATTTTCTTGTCATCATCAACTACTGTCTTTCCATTAGGCACCGAATACCTCTAAAAATAAATTTTGAGTCCATAGTGTTAGTCATATGCGGATTGGTAGACTTCACATATCTTTGAGGATTGTTTTGCGGAGAACTCTTAAGTATGTTTTCTTCAGTATGTTACTCTCCATACTGTGTCATTAATGTGTCAATGACAAAAAATTATAGTTGTAGTATAGTAATTCTTGTAGTTGCTCCTTGTTGTCACTTAGGGATACAAGAATTATGTTAGTGTACTAGTAGTCTTTGTGTTTCGACTCTGGAAGCACCAGCCATATTTCTACCAAATAACACTAGTGTTATTTGCTGTTGTGTTCTGGTCTGCAGGGTCTAGTAAAGGTACTTATCTGAGGCATCCCAACTTAGTACTCGGGAGAAGCAACACATCCATGCCTAACCGCAGGTAAAACTCTGATCTTACCTGGGTTGATTACAAATGCCCGTGGGCTGCAGTGGCCACTTACCATCAGGTGAACTACAAACTTGTTTGCTAAGCGCAAAAGAAACAGCTTTTTTGTAAAATTGAGATAGCTAGATAGCTAGATAAACATACATTTCATCTGCTAGTAAGGAGATACTACCAACCAAATGTATGTAATCAGCCCTAAATAGGGTATATACAATGTTGCCTTGCATCATTAGTGCCACCAAAATTTAACCATAGAAAAAACAAACCTCAAAGCTAATTACATGGTTTGTTGTAAATTTAATTGAAATGTAGCATTTGAGCTCTTTAATTAATAAACTTTGAATCAGTTTCTTTTTGTATCAAAGATGGCTTAGTTGCGAGTTTTGTTAGGTACAATTATATAAATTTATTAGAAGATTATTAGCAATCATCTATTCAGGGGCCTTTAATTTTTAATATTATTTAACTTATTATATGACAAAATAACTGACCTTTGTTTCTGATAATTAATAGATAAAGGTACTTTTTCATCAAACAAAATATAGTTTATAAAATACTCAGCTAATTTATTACCAAACAATATCACTTTATGTATTATGAAATATGATTTTTTCAACATCCTTCTAAATTGTGTATTAGCATTCTTGTCTAAATTTTAGCAATATAACATTGCCTGGCTGTTATCATAAGGATTTTGATCACAATAGGGTTTGATATCAAGTGTTATAGTTTCTGTCCATAGTCATAACACTTAATTCTTAGTTTTTATGAGCCTTGACCCTACCTGTAAAGATTTTTTTATGTAATGTAGGAAACAAACATGTAGACACTAGTCCATCTGATGGTATATGGCCATGGCCATGGCCAATGGGCTGAGGCGTATCACAGATCTGTTGCTACCGATTAGGAATAAGTCATCTGCTTATGTATGACTCCTTTACCACATCGTCATTTTGAACTAAAACACAGTTGATCTAAACATTGCTGTTATAAGATAGAAATAGGTACGATCCACAACAAAATCAAAACTATCTCATAGCTTTCATGGGATAGCTTTCACCTCTAGATGCTTACAAAATTTGAAAATGTACCTACTAATTTTGATGCATACAAAATTCTTAAATGTACTAATTTAATTTCAGATTCTAATAGGAGTGATGTCATCAATATTCATCCTACCATGGCTGTACAAATCGATCCCAAGAAGTCTATGCTGCATTTTCTGGCAATTTCACAGCTTTATTAGCTTTTCCACAACTCTCTTGATCAGCCTGTGTGGCTCTTATATTGTGAGTTAGAAATATCTACTTGACATTAAATAAGTTTAACAATATAAACATAAAAATAATAATCTTTCTCATTTATTACTCATTCCATTAGTGAAAACCATATAAAAATGTGTTACATAGTTTAGAAGGAATCATTGCATAGTATAACTTTGTTATACTAAGTAATAACTCAATTTGCTAAACTTATTTAAAAGAAATATCAATCTTAGGCATCTTGATTTCTAGTTTGCAGTAAAGTGAAACCTGGTCTATTATAAGCCAGTAAAATAATTATGCTTACCATATTTAATTTATCATACAAGTAACAGTAATTGACAATTTAAATTTTATACCAGTTATAACGCTTTTTTCAGACTATGACTTTTGCTCTAGCCTACATAATAAGTGTCTACACATTATGGAGTCCAGAGAGAGCTGGAATATTTAAGGTAACAGCACATCTCCTTTGGTTGGTCATCGCAAGTTTCTTAGCAAGTTTGGCCGGATCTCTCCAAGTGTATATGTTTGTAATTTTACAAGCAATAGGAATAACTGGCTTCACACTTGAAGTGTTACATGTACAGAAACAATTACAGTTATCAGGTATGTATGCTTTTAACAAGCATTTATGTATTAAGTGCATTTTAAAGCTAATGAAGATTATTATTGATATTGATAGCAAGAAATGATGCTTCATTTTTCGCTTTTAAATTTGTATGTGAATATTTTTTATATATTTTCATATAGATTTTTTTAACTATGAAAAGACCAATCTAACATGTAGACCACCTGATGGTAAGTAGATTGAGTCCCTCTTGAGATCGCTTACCGATGCACCAAAATTTAGGTGTCCTTTTAAACCAGAATAGGTGGCAAATACACATATTAGAGGAAATAGGCTCTAGAGTTTTACCTTAAGATACTTTTAAAATATTTATGTTATGTTGTCAGATCCAGAGGCATCTGCTTTCACTGCAATCTGTCATGTTCTAACTAATGGCCAACGAGAAATAATTACCGAAAAACTATTGGAGGAAAAAGTAGGTGATACCATCCCCGAAGAGAAAGACTCCAGTGACAAGGAATCAACACCCGACAAGGAGACTCCAACACCAGACACGCCAGAAAACTTAACGAAACGAAGCAGTTGGACTGGCAATGATGCTATACAAAGTTCACCCCGTCAAGCCAAGAAATTCTTCAAAACGAGAACATTATCCGCTCTTCCTTTGTCGAATACGAAACAGAAGACACCATTCGAAACTCGTCTCTTAGCGTCTTTCAAACAACGTTCCCTCGATGAAAATTATATGAGGCATAACTTTGAAAGTGATGATGAGACGGCACTGTACTTCAAACTTCTGTTCTCTGGTTGTTTCTGTATGCTTGTATGGAACCATATTTGGTTGCTGCCTGTCATGCTCTTCTTTTTAGCTATTCACATTTTGAAGAAGTTGTTAAACTTCTTTGGTGTTTGGCTATTCTTTGAGAACCACTACAACAATGTTAAGGCCAAAATTAAATGCTGGTGGGAAGACAGGTATGTGGTATACTTTTAACATTCATAAACGCTGCAAAATAAGTATTTCTTGAAAATAATACTTTTAGAAATGTATGGTATGTTTAAGCTTTTAATCATGCACACTAGACGTACATGAATTAATCACAATGAAACTTATCTATAGTTATCTATTAAAATAATGCTAAAACGTAACATACTTATTACTCAGTGGGAGCATAATGAATAATTAGTCTATTATGTTGGGAACTGATTCAAATCTTTCTTGCAAGATTAATAAATATACAAATAAATATGAAGTTTAATGAAAGCATGTAAAAAATATAACATTGTATTTCAGGAGATCAGCCCTTGCACCGGCTCAAATACGAGGAATTGGCAAAATGATGTCAATATGCAATAAGAGCGTTATAGACATGGCGTATGAGTCGGTCGACACTGTGTCTACTTGTATCGTGATTGTCGGTCTCATCTTATTTGTCACTGTGGGAACTATTTTCATTTTTATTCAGGTGACTATACTTTTATACTTTTCATAGTTGCATCTAGAATACCACGCATCCGATTAATAATGAATGAATAAAACGAGACCCAAAAACCGACTACATTCTGATAATTTGGCAATTTCTCTGTAATAAAACTTACTCTATGTTGTTCAAAAGAAAGAGAAATTGAAGTACTATTCTACTTTTCGACATTCTGAATAAATTGTCACGTAATTCCTTACACTTTCAGACTTGGTCATTCACAACCAGTTGAAAAATTTACTATGTAGTATACATTTAAAGTGTATGTTTAAATAATTGTCTAATAAGTGTGTGTGTATCATGCTACAAATAAAATAAAAAATGTATTTTTGTAATAATTATGTGTTCTCCCCAGATTTATTCTGAAGCGTTAGTAGTAGTACAGCTGAGTGGTAGCCTCCTGAACAGTACATATGTCCAGCACAGTGCTTTACACGCCTACTTGCCTGAGGGCTGGGAGGAGAAACTCGACTCGCTAATAGACAACGCGTATACATATGGACGGGAGGGTATTTCTACAGGGGTAAGTGTAGACTCCTGTATAAATTGTAAATAACGTATGAATTTTTTTTTGAATGTTTATTTTAACATAAGCTATAATTCGATTGGGGAGATGCCATCGGCCACACTGTTCTGTACTGTCCTGTTCTATAAAGATTTGCTCAGATGTTCATGGACAGCAGTGACCACTTACCATCAAGTGTACTGCATACCTATTCGCTTTATTAATCTTTTAAAAAATAATTATATGTCTGCCAAGCTTAGACCAATTCGTAAAGAATAAAGATGTTATAAGTGTTAAAAATAATAATAACAAAATGATTAGTAAATAATGGAGTGGAGAAAATTGAATTGATTGTGATTATTGCTATTTATTAGTAATATAATAATTATTTTCTACTTTTTACGCTGTCAAATGGACATATTACTTAGATCATGCGATACGTAAGTATTTTCCATCATATACACACGATTTCTACACTCGTAGCCCCGCACTAGGATTTTCTACTGTGTTACGGGTGCAATGGACACACAAAGACGAATATACAAACACCCAGACCCAGAACAGAATTCTAAATTCATTATTCAGATGTCTGTCTGGCCGGGAATCAAACCCACAACCCACGTCAGATCGGTATGGTGACCGCTCCGCCACGCGGGTCTTCAAATATAATTTAATTAGTTCATAATAGAGAAGTGTAAGAAATCACGATTGGGGCGACATTTCAAGAATGGCCTCAAACTTGGTGGCACGAGATCACCAGACGGGCGGATAAAACAATGACAATGACAAAATGATGTAGAATTTGAGAATGCCGATGACGAATTTTTAAATGTGGTAGAACAACCATACAGCGATTGTAAACCCCGTCAAGTAATTGGCAACTATATTTTAACATTTACACTTAAATATGAGGCTACCATGTTAGTCCTCGGGTTTAGCAACGCATCTATAATCGACTTCAGATAGAACCTGTTCTATATAAAGTTACATACATTAATGCAATTACAATTTTTTGGAGATTATTTACATTTACAATTTTATGTCAGGTCAAGAGCATTTTGAAAGAGGGTGATCCAGAGAAGATAGCGAGAGTTGAGCAACAGGTGCTGGAGATCTGGGACCGAGTGTACCAGAGCTGGGTGTCTGGACATTTCGCCGCGCCCGTCGGACCCACTGTCGACAATTCTGCTGTCCAGGAGTCCTGGGACAGCTTTGTTAGTGACGTCACTCAAAGCTCTGGTGAGTGTAGTTAATATTGCAAAGTTTGGTGCATAATGACACAGTTAGTGTTGTGTGTCGATATGGAACCTAAAAAAGTAAAACGAACTATATGTAGGGTAGAAACTTAGCCAGTTTATCTATATTTGTAATAATCCTTTATTTCTTTTTATTTATTTCATCTTATTTTTGACTTGGAAAATAAAGGTTAGCTCCAGTAAAGCGGGATGCCTTAATTTGTCATCTGTAACCACAGATAAGAAAAGTCTTACCTGATATTAGCCACAGATGCATTGCAACACCTTTATATCAGACCACAGCAGCGCACAACTCTAGTATTATTAAGCAGTAATATGTGTGTGCTACAAACGTCGAACCACAAATAATTCAGCCACGTTTAATACTAACTGGAGTTAATTTTTAATCTGTACATCAAAAACAAGATGATATATAAAAAAGATGATTAGAAAAAAAAATCAAACCCGGATCTTCTCAATTTAGGTCGTGTGCCAATCCGGTGTTAATGTAAGAAAAAATATTGTAGCTGACAATTTTTAGGGGTCTTGTAGTCTATATAAAATATAGAAATTTCAATACATATAATTTGTATTCCTTTAGGTTTATTCAACTACGACGGCGCAGTGGCGTGGGTGCAAGCCAACGTGGGGACCCTGAGCGCTATCGCTAGCGGTATTTGGGCACCTCTGGCTAGCAACGTGTCTCTGTTGGCTGGCTCGCTGGGCGCATTCACTTCGTTGCTGCTTTGCGGTGGTGGAGCTATTATCAACATGTTTATTAATATTGTAAGAGTTATGTAATGTGTCATACCCTGTTTAGCCCCTTAGAAGGTTTTTAAAAATTCTCACTTAATGCATATCTAGAACCCAACCATTTAGTAATGCTTTCCCTCGTATTAAACTCCTGTGTTATTTCATTATATTAGATCCACCACATTTAATTATATCTCGATATTACCTTTATAAGGTTAGCTTTCATTTCACAAGTAACTTAGGGTCAATAAAGGGTATATTGACCCTAAGTTACTTGTCCGGAGTTAACAATTGTTTTTAATGTCAACTTAGACGTTATATAAGGATCTCCTGTGTTTTTCATTATTTTAAACCTGCAGTTTATGATATTAAAGCTATTTTACGCTTGTATGCCTTATTT
Source organism: Cecropterus dorantes dorantes (assembly GCA_018249915.1). Lineage (NCBI taxonomy): Eukaryota > Metazoa > Arthropoda > Insecta > Lepidoptera > Hesperiidae > Cecropterus > Cecropterus dorantes. Next base: position 9,442 of record DWLI01003693.1, read on the forward strand.
ACCTTCTAAGGAGATGACATTATACGAATCTAAATGTTCGTGTTATATGAAAAACTCCCGTAATAATATGTTTTAAAGAGATAGAGTATATATGTACGTCGGTGTGTAACTTTTACATGTAGTTCACCTGCCTACCCACACTAAAATAACATCATTAACAAACACTAGATGACAAATGACAATAATTTCAAATAACGAACAAAGAAGTAACGATACCCAATACCAAATTCGAGTTATATACAAAGTTTAAAGTATGTTCCACATATCAGGTGGTCTTCTTCACGACGCTGTTCTACCTGTTAGCGTCCAGCAACGCCCTCTACAAGCCAGTGGAGGTGATCACGCGGGTGCAGCCCAACTTCGGACCCCGCCTCGGGATTGCACTATCTGTCGCTATTAATCAAGTAAATATCATATTTTGATATTATAACGGAGAGGTTACCATATAGATTAGCTGCTCAAATTTTGGTTCGATCCTTCAAAATGATGGGTTCAAAGTCCCTTCAAATAAATCTTAATCGAGGTAGTAAGAGTTTTTTAAAGACATGTTTAGTACGTTTTGCATATGTGTTTTTTTTTCATGTGAGTTGACCATCTTTGTCATCAAGAGTAGGAACGCATCTGTGATCGACTTCAGAGAACCCCTGTTCTATATGAAGCTACTTACAGATGTCCACGGCTCGCAGTAACCTATTATTATCGGTTGAACTGCAAGCTCAATTGAAACTTATAGAAAAAGTCTCAATTAAAAAATACTTAAAAAATCTTATTATTGCATGCACAATTTATATAACTTCCTTAAAATATATAATATTTAGATTCCTCATGTCTTCAATACAAACCTTACCCGGAAAGTCTCCACCGTTCATTAAAAATGTTCTTGAATTACATTTTGGAATGCTATATACATTTCAAAATGTAATTCAAGGACATTTTTAACCAACTTCCTACGGAAGAGAGGCTATCTCGTCGTCACGTATATTTTTTTGTTTTTTTTTTTATGTATGTTCAGGCTTTAATCCGCGATACCGCGACCGATCGACACAGTTCGACCGACATTGTATGCGGTTAGTTTCACAGGGGGTCCCATTTTATGGGAATTTAAATAAATATTTGGCAGTTTTCCCGGAAAAATGGGCAAACACGTTTTCTTATATTCTTGAATAACTCGAGTGTTTCTTAACCGATTTCAATATTTTTTCTTTCATTTGATGGGAAATTTCATTAAGAACTGAACTTGTAAGAACGGAATATTTAAATGTTTTAATTTGTTTGACAGGTATTCCGAGCTTCATTCAAAATGGCGGTGTTCTACGGCCTATGGACATGGTTGGTGCACAACTTGTTCGGAGCGAAAGTCGTTTATTTACCCTCAGGTATGTCTATACATTGATAAGTCTATTTAGAGTGTCTTTTTAACAAAGATATGCGAGGTAGCTAAGCTATGGATGTGTGCAAAATCCACCAATAGAATTGAAAGAAAGAAAATAGTTTATTCCATTCAAAATAACACAGAGATTGTTATACAAAACAAATATCAAATATGGTATATATCACTAACTTATTATTAACTTATTACTTAATTAAATATTAACTTATAGTTATAGTATTGACCAAAAAGGTCCCCACTCAAATTGCTATTGCTGCAGGTAATTGAGATCACTTGCAGCGCTGGTGTTCTGTGGAACCTAATATCCTCTGCATCTTAATATGCGATTGCTTGATTTTTATCGCTTAGTTATGGTGCTGAGCTATATAGATTAACAGCTAAGAGTCTGAGACTCTTAGCTACTTTGTTAGAATGACTTTTTAACTGAGATGTGCGAGGTTGCTAAGCTATGGATATATGTCAAATTGGCCAAGAGTATTGGTAGCTAAGCTTTTTTAAAATGGAGGGATGCGAGCCAAGGATTACCGCTACAGATGAAAACTTTATTTATAATTTGAAAGTTGCAAACGAGCATACAGTTCACCGAACGGTAAGTGGCCACTGCCGGTCATGGGCTTCTGTAATCAACCCCAGATAAGACCAGAGTCTTAACTAAGGTTAAACATAGATGAGTTGCTACCCCTAAAGACTAAGTTGGAACGCTTTCTACACTTTCTACACG
>DWLI01003694.1:0-11552 GCA_018249915.1 Cecropterus dorantes dorantes
CGCAAGAAATGCTTCACGCTAGAAATAGGTGTGGCGGTGATACTTCCCCGGTCGAACTACACTGGTTCTACCACCTTTAATTTTAAAATAACTATGGCAACCCTATACTAGCTAAGCTAGTTATGCGATGCCAGTGTTGTCATTATCAATCTATTCTACATAATAGTTGGTATGTTGAGACAAGAAAGCTCATTGTAGTTTTCTTGCCGATAATATATGTGATAATAATACGTTTAAATGTGTAAGTATATCGCTACATATACAAAAGTATACGCACACGAGCACGCGTTGATTGACTTTTAGGGTTCCGCATGGAAGTCTATTACAAATCATAAAGCTTGTGTAGGCTTGAACGCCTGTATATCCGCCCATTAGTATTTCTGTAATCACTTTATATTTATACTTAATTTTATAAAGCAGTAGAATTTGTTTAGTAAAACGGGCTACTCTCAGGAACTACTAGTTCGAATTTAAAAATTATTGAGGAATTTACTGAGGAAGGCTATAGGCTATATAACATCACGCTATGTTTTTTTTAGTAGCGGGTAAACCGCATAACACCCCTTTTTTATCAAGAACTGCATTCCCAATAGACAGCAAATTTAATTTTTTCACTAATACATTATGATGAAAATACAAACAATCGATAACAATAAATAAGAAAGTTAAAATTTTAGTAAAACACAGCAAAAAAATTACATCTTTTACCCAAACATGTCGTACGGACCTTCAAAAATTCAAATTCAACTCTCACTTGACCGGTTTTTCTACAATATGCTAAATCTCCATATTCTTCATTAAAACGTGCATATTTTATCCTATTGTTCCTTCGTTAAACAAAGCCCATATCTGACGTAAGAGTGTTGGAGAGTACAGCTTTTAGACAAGGATGAAATTAATATAAAATTACATTAATTCTGAATTGGATTTATTTTAACCAAGTCTACTTGTAGAACAATAGAACAATGTTGCTGTGTGATATATTATTATGCTAATTTAAAAATGTTGCAAAAACTGATGTGGTGTATGACTAATACCGCTTACATATTGCTGTTATTTAGTTTTGACTACTTTACTAGAGACTAACTTAGTCTACTTTACTAGAACATATTTTAAACATAGCAAAGTTATGCTTAAATATGCTGAAAAACGTTAATCAAATTACGAATCAATACAATAAGATAACTATTATATCAGTTTAATAGTTTGATAATGACACTAAGTACAATAAGTAAATAATTAATATTAGAATTATATTACTCAGGAACATTACCACAACATTACCACAGGAAATAGCTACGCTAATCCGCTGGCCGTTGCAAGTGTTTCGACATATACTTGAAACATTATTAGATCCCCGCGTGTTTGGTATCAATACCAAATTTCAAACATACTTAGATCTTAATTAGATTTACGTATATCTGGCATTTGTAGTTTTAAGATCATTACTTAAACTTGTAGGTACTATATTATGGATATGATAATTCAAATAAAATGTTAGAAATTTCCTTGTGCAAATATATGTCACTTTATTTAAGATGTCATAAGAGTAATAAAGTACCTACAACACTTAAATATCTATCGTCATAAACTAGAAATCTAACATCTTAAGAACATCTAGACTCTAGATTCTAGTGTAGTCATGCTCGAGCCTGAGGGCGCTCTCCGCTTGAGAGATTTCATAGCTTAGCCGTCTTCACTTCATGAGATACTGCCAACAAAACTGTCTCTCTTGAACGTATTACCTGGATAATACTCACATTTATCTTTATTGAACAGTTTTATAGTGTAATATTAAAATTTTATTTGATCAATCATAGAAATTTGTTATTGCAATACACTAATGGATGAAATCCTACAGCGAATGTAAATAAACCAAACTTAGATGGAACTAAGAATTCAATAAATAAAATACATAAATCAAGAACCGCAACGATTCCGATTACGTTTTTTTAACGCTGCAAGTATATTTAATTTGTTTTTCTAGTATAAAAAATAATATAGGTATAAGGGTATATTTATTTTTAAAACAAATGTGAAGGAATAGATACGTAAATAAATATTGTCCTATTTTTTACAATAAACCTCACAAACGACCACGTAAGTGTAAGTAAAAGCGTTTTCATGTTCCTTTTGCTATGTATTTACGAAAAGTGGAGCGACTAAAGGGTAAAGTAAAATATTTTGAGTACCACCTTACTTGAGTTTGCGTAATAAATATTTGCGATATATTTTAGATAGTTTTACGAATGACGTACTCATAAAGTACGTTTTTAAAAGTATTTGTAAACACAAAATATAACACAAAGTAATATGTAATAGTACTATAAGTACTTTGAGTATGATACGTTATATATATATAACGTACTATGAGCACGATATTATGGCAATTACCTATAACTAGCTACTTTTAAACATAAAAATAATAATGAGAAGGGCCACAATAGGGCAAAAAACTTTATTTTATAAACAAACGACAGCCCTGGATTAAATCGTGAATCAACTAGAATGTATTTCGTGAAACCCAATATTGGTAGTGCTTGGTAAGAATTTTATAAACGAATTTGAAGCTTACCGAAATATCTTTTGAATTTATGCTTATTGTGTTTTGCTTATCACACGATTACTCGTATTATACCGTAAATATTCTATTTAGTCTAAGTTACTGATAATTGGAAAATATAAGATAACATATTTTTTTAAGAATCATTTTATATACACCGTCAATTCTCAGATTGAAAGAGTTTGAGGCGATAGTCCACCGCGCTGGCCAAGTGCGAATTGGTAGACTTCACACACTTTTAAGATCTTTTAAAGAACTCTCAGTTTATAGAATCCCTCACGATGTTTTCCTTCAACATTAAACAGTGATAATTAACTTCTAATACGCACACAATAAAAAAAAAATAGTGTGGTACGTGCCTGGGATTTGAACCCTGGAGTCTCGATTGAGAGACCTAGTTTCAACCATTAGGCTATTACTGCTCTTTGTAATTTTTTCATTACCAGCATTATGGCGATACTATTTAACAAAACTTTAATTATGTACTTTTGGCATTCATAACTATTATATAAATGGAGTTACCAATCATTAAATTACTCGAAATATTGGCACAACTTAATAAGTTGTTAAAAAAACGCAAAATATTACTGACTCAACAAAACTTACTATACTTTTCCGTCTATAAATCTCGTACTCGCATTTGTATGTGCGAAAGATGCATCCATTGGTCGGAAGTGAACAGCGTTCAGAATGTTAATTACATATTATCAGATCGGATTACAAACCGTCTTTGTTTACTGTGACTGTGTAAACGTCAAACGGGTCGTCCGGTTCACAGTATTTACTCGAAGCCGAACCGCGTTGGCTTAATGAATAAAGGTCGAAGGATGTTCCGCTTAGAGTTGCCCTAAATTTATTTGTGGTGCTTATGCATCTTACTACTTATACGCAAAACAAATAAGCCTTTTTGTAAATACAAATTGCGTAAATTCGACCGTAAATAAACTGTAATAAAAAGTAACGTTCACACTCACTGAAGTGTCACAAGCATACTTCTCAGTTTCAATAGATTATATTTTATTTTTCATAGCACAGATAATATCACAGATCACCGTTTTAACCATAAACAAAAAAGTAAGGTAAACATATCTGTGTTTGTGTCAAATGTGTATGTGTAATATTTTTCTAATTGATTTCATGTATTTTTAAGAATAAAAAATATATTGGCATTCTGCCCTCTATAAAAACTATAACTCTGCCCAATTTCATACTCTTTCGTGTGATTTTCGTAAAAAGGGGTACAAAGTTTTTGCTTCACGTATATTACTATACAGATAAAGATGTTTCAATTATGACTCAAGCTCAACTATTTTAAATTAAAAGCTCATCGCATAATTCGCGTGTAGGAGTGAACAATGTACTGAATATTAATTAAATATCATGAGATCGGATTACAAAGCGTCTTTGTTTACCATGACTCTGTAAACGTCAAACGGGATCGTCCGGTTCTGTTTGCTGAGTCGGACCCGCGTGTTGATATAATGAACGAAGGTCGAAGGATGTTCCGCTTAGAAATTCCTCAGCCTATAAATCTTATTTTGATTGCCTATCGTTAAATGTGCGGAAAGCATTACGGCCTTTGAAATGTTTTTATTAAGGTGGTAAATCATACACGTTAGGTACATAATTTAATAATGTACACTTATGGGTTTAACCTCTGTGGTGTCAAGTACGTGTAGTATTTTTTAAATTTATATTTAAGAGCTTTAATCGGTTTTTGTGAAGTTCAGAATTTTTAATAATCACTTTGCTACTGAAATCAGATCTAAACCAATTTTAGGCTGAACTAAAAAAAATAGGCATTTCTTAGTTTAAGTAAAAAAAGAAAAGGTTCACATTCATACACGAAACATACACACATTACACACACATACACATGCACATTAATAACAATTCCTGCAATACATAATAACAGTGTTAAACAAAAACATTCGTGTCACCGTCCAAACCGAACAAATTACCGCGCGCCTACAAAATTACTCTTACGTACCAAAGTATTACCTGAGCAAATGATAAGCAATTAACATTCTAAACATTACGTTACGTTCCGAACAATGAGCACAGAGCAATGCCAAGAGCGGTTAACACGGCTCTTTACTGGATCTACGTAATTGTTACGGCTTGTCGACATTTCGAACGCACGTGTTTTTCATACGATATTAATACACTGACCTATCGTGTCGCTGAACTACCTATCTAGTTATAAATAACTATAATTAAGAGTTTGTTTCTTATATCAAGTCAACTATCTCATTCTATTTATCGTTTTTATACACTATTCTACCGTTAGGTTCATTATAGGAGATCGAACGGACTAGATTTTTTGAAACTTACTAATATTATAAATGCGAAAGTTTTCAAGGATGTATGTGTGTTTGTAACTATTTTACGCAAAAGCTACTGGTCAGTTTTCGCTGATATTTGGCACACAGATAGGTGATGACTTACATTATTATTTATATTATACTCATTATACTCTAAACTACGGTTGACTTGACCGAAAGCGAACGGGGCCACGGAAATAACCTAGTTTGTAATAATTGTGTCCAAACAACCTAATACTAATATCTATTAACTCGCGATACTCATATTTGATGCACGCCTATATCAAAGTTAATCGATATTAAAAAAATATATAAAAAAAATAAGAAAACCTTCATATTCTACTCACAAAATGTTTCATGTCTCACACCACCGCACGATCTTACTCGTGCCAACAAACGGAAGAATAGTGCATTGCTGATAATGTTGATTAATAGTCTTAACATTCGTTATAAAAGCCTTCAAACGCCAAAAGAAACAACTGTAACCTTACTGTTTACTTATTCATTCTCTTCATTTACATGTAAAACAAACTCGCAAATATTTGCATAACAACGTTCATATGTACACGTGCGACGATAACAGATTTAAGCTAAGAGACAGTTCTGAATAGACGTTATTAAAGAGAACCCACGCTTCATTCGCTTCAATTTAGTAGGCAATATCAGAATGCATTTTCGATTAACATTCATGAGTCATGGCGTACTTTGCCGGTCTGTTCGTAATACTAAATGAGGTATTGGAGGTATTAAGGTAGACGCTGATTTCCGCTGTTATTTGCTGCTTTTATCTTATACAAAATACTATGTAACTTTCAAGGAAACTTAGTTATGATCCTCTTAATATTTCAGATTATATCAAACAGTTAATTGTATCAGTCGCGAATCAAGTAGGAAAACATAAACAGACATACATACACTCCGGAATTGAAACACGAACTGTTCTTCCGTCTTTAACTTAATTATAAAGGCGAAAGTATGTGAGCATGTATGTATGATCGTATTATAGACTACTGATAAAAGATCGCTGAATTTTAGCACACAGATAGTTAATGACCAGATTAACACATAGGATACTTATTACTGTCGTAAACACGACGGGAGGAGCCGAGGGTATAAGCTAGTGTTCGACAATCTACGTTCCGGGCGCATCATTAAATAATTATAGGATTTAAGCAACACCTATTTTAAAAACCTTAAATGTTATTTTCTGAATACAGAGCATTAATATTTTGTTTGCACGATTTATATCTGAAACGTGCCAAGATATGATAAACTTCCTATTCCGCTAAGTAAGCATTAATATTTTAAAAACTACGTTTTAATATACTTCAAGGCTAGTAATGTATTCGTGACTTAACTATTTATACGTACAAGAACTCGTAGCATCCACTTTGTACGTAGTTCTGAATATACGAGTATGTGTTGAAAGTATATTCAATGTACGCGGAAACGTATTTTTCGCTACAAAGCTAGTCAAAGATCCTTGAATCTCGTACGTCTTTGCGAATAACACACGTAGGAGTGAATGCTTATTAGTTTCATGTCATGCGAACTTATTTCATAGTAATAGATCGAGTCCGAGGTTCTAATTCTCGACACACATTTCTGATTTTTTAATTTTATGTCAGTAAATATTTTTTTATCACCTGCTTAAATTGTGTTGGAAAACATAGAGTGGAAAGTTTTCAAGGGTATGTGAAGTCTACCAACCTGCGCTCGTCCAGGCTACTATAGTCTCACTCTGCGATCAGGCTCAATTCAATATGACCGGCCATCTTAGTTCTTGAGAATATGAACGCATCTTTGATTGACTTCAACTGGAACTCCTGCTTTATATGAACTTACGTACAGATGTCCATAGGCGGCAGAAACCACTTACCATCAAGTGGACTGCTCGTTTGCTATTTTAATACTCCAAGTCCCTGGTCCAGTCGTGGGGCAGTAGGTAAGATAAGAGAAGTGAATAAGTAAAATGGAATGAATTAATAGAATAGGCTTGTATTTCGTATATTTTGTGTCATACAACTTTTCTTCGTGTACCCATCGGAAACAAGTAAAGCTACTTAATTCCGTTCACACCCAAGCGTAGCTTAAGTCTAGTTAGTTTAGTTAGACCAACTTTCGAAACTTGAATTAGGTAGAGTTTGCATGTATAGGTACTAACTAAGTGTTGCGTGCAAACGTAAACAGAAACAGTATGATTATTTCATTAAGCGTATGTTTTACACAATTAAATAGATCTTATACTTTCTCTGTGCTAATGGTGTTTGTAATTTAATCTAACCTTTTTTGTCTCTAACAACAGGATTACTATTAATGAGCCGCATGGCTGGGTGGTCACCATACTGGTCTGATACTCAATAGGTTCTGGGTCCTATTCCCTGTCAAATATGTGAATCATGAATTTACTTTTCTATTCTGAGTCCTATTGTTTGTATATTATCTTTGCGTGTGTTCGTTTTCATGGCACCCATGACACAAGAGAAAATCCTAGTGGGAACAAAAAAGTGTTACTTATTAAAAAATAAATAAAAATAATAAGCAAACACATTCAATTTATAAGTAAAAATTGTTGTTAGTAAGAATTATTATAGTCTAGTTTATTGTACTATAAAGCTCAACTAACGCGATCTGTTGAGGTAATAGTTACTACGTACAGACCTTTAACGAGTATAACTAAAGCTATAGATGGTCTCATTTCATCTCCCAAAACTATAATTAGGCGCATAATGATTAATGCTCTTTTACAGAGCATACATCGTAATGCTACCTCACGTTGTTTGATTGCTTCAATGGGATTATCGTAACCTAATTTGACGTGACAGTAGTTTAACACAGTTTCGGTAGAAATTATAAATGGCAATTCATACTGACACAAAAGGCTTTACTTAATAATTCTCAATATTCTCAAAACTTTCTATACTACTGAAATTCTTATACCACTAAAATTCCTATACTACTGAATATTATAAAGTTATGCACTTAGCACTCGATTCAGTCATTAATAAAGAGTAGATTATTGTAATGTAAGAAAATAATGGTTCGATCGAGAAGGTACCACTACCATACTCATATATTTTCCTTTTTTTTTTTAAATAATGAAGAACCAAAAGAATATGCAGTCTACCTGATGTAAGTGTGAGTGAGTGTGACCGCCCATGTACTTTTATAATGAACGTTAAGCAAAACGGGGTTTTATCTAAAGTAAATTACAGATGCGTTGCTATTCCTGAGGACTCAGATGGTAGCCTCATTATAAGTGAGACACCCTGTGAGCAAAAAGAAAGAACTGCTTCAAGCAAAAAATAGCTGTGGCGGTGACACCTCCTCGGTTAAACCATACTTGTTTTATCACCTGGCAATAGCAATTGCTAGCGTAAAGCAGTTCTTGCTTTTCGTTGGGAGGGTGTGGTTACCGGGACATTTTCATAAGCAGCGCCTATCTTAGTGACTTCAGGTAAAAATTTATGAAGTTGTACATAGATTTCATTCGCGGTAGGGTTCACTAACTATGAGGTTGACCATAACTGCAGACTCGTTTGCTAGTTCAACCTAGTAAAAAGATACCGTTAGAGTAATTAATGAAAATACATTGTTTAAAAGTATTTCAAAATATAAATTCTAAATTCCAAAAACATATTACTTCAGAATTTACATAATGGCTCTTGGTGACATGCCTCTGTTCCGGCGGATGACAAGTAAAGCTCCTCGGAACCTCGTTTACACCTAAGTGTGGCTTAGACCTTAGTTAGTTGCCGTGAAACTAACTTTCGTGACTTGAATTAGGTAGAAACTTTAATAGCTAACGTAACTGCCTTGACTATGTTAGTATAGTTTGAATAGAACAAGTAATTTTGGATAATTCGTGCGACTGTGTATGTGATATTATGGTAGATGGTTTATTGATGCAAGATATCTTTTTGTTAAATATATATTATTAACCTACTTAAAAAGGAGGTTTTCTTTCCGAGTGTATATTTCTATAGCGAGTATTTGAAACCAAAAATGAGTTAAAATAGTATTACCACTTTTTTGTATACTTTCGACCTACGCGTTTGTAATATATTAATTATATTTAAATTCATATATTATAAATAAAATATATATTATATATTATACAGCATTAGAGTTTGCTTGTTTGGTTGAAAGCGCTAATATCGGAAACTACTAGCTGAAAAAATATTTTTGTGTTGAATAGTCCATTCATTCAGAAAGTCTATAGGCTATATTATATAATCACGCTATGTTTGTTTGTTTTTCTTATTATGTAATAGTAGGTGAAACTGCGTGGCATAGCTAGTAAGTTGTATTTAAGTATATATACTATATTTGGTATCTTTAAAAAGGCAATTTTAACGACGAATGATAATATTAGTGACCTCTTTTTTAAAATAGTCATGACATCAAGTAATGATAAATAATAATGTTAATATACGTATATAACCGCAGCTAAATTACCTTGCAACAGGAAAATTGTGTCAATAGCATTTAGATATACGTTTAAAAATAAATAATGTTTTCTACACTCATCGCCTCATATTCGGTTTTCTTATGCAAGAGTTATATATAGCGTATACTGAAATTAATTCATGTCAATTAAGAAGCAAAATAAATATAAATTCATTGTTTTATGTTTTAGATACAATTCGATATGAAATTTATTACAACATAAGTTTAGTAGTACAGTAGTTTAGTAAAATATTTTTTCAGATGATGTTTATAGTGAATGTAGAGAATAAATGCAATTGAATGTGTGTACATATGTAAAGTGAATTTACACTTTCTAAACTTTAATTATTGTAACAAGTTTAATTGGAGTGAAAAGAGAAACTAATTTCAAGACTTACGTACTTAATGTAATTTACTTGTCATTTACATAATTTCAGATGTGTAAAACCATAAATAATTTACTTTCATAATAAAATTGTGTAACATTCAAATAATTCACACTTGCTATTCAAAAATTTTATATGATCGTCATTTCTTACTTAAATATTTTCAAAAATTCATAAATATAACAATGTTAATGCATTGATATTTTTTAACGTGTAAAAATTCTAAAACAAGCGCAATTAGTGTAAATGTTATTAAATTAAAGACGAAATTACATTTAGACAGAATAAATGATGTACTAGCGTTTTTAAAATTTTCTAAAAATCTTAATAATTGGTCTCATATAAAATAAAAAGCCACATAACGGAAAATTAACCATAAATACTGTTACACGAAGGAATATTAGCAAAAAGTCCGGATGCAAGCTTTTTAAGCTCCCGCGAGACTGAAGTGCAAGTTTAAATACCGTCTCATACAAGCCCCTTTGCCATGTAAGGCTTCTACCGCCAACAAAGCTCTGCATATTTGTGGAGCGACAAGAATCTCACAATTTCATTGCCGTCAAGTAGTTTGTAATTCTATAAATACTTCCTTCATCCGTTGATAAACAAAGTGACATAATTTCTCATTAATCATTTTGTTATTATTAATGGTAACTGATTTCATAATAAAGGTTACTTAGGTCAGGTTATATGTAGTTAAGTTACTTAATCATTTAAGGTTTACATATTAAAATAATAAGCTAAAGAGACAGAAAAGAGAAAACGTAGAATAGTGCAATTAGAACACATATTTTCTGAAAAACGGTGACGCAAATCTTTATTATATATGGCGGAAAAACTAAATATATATTTTTAATAGAGAATTCTTTAAACTCAACAGACTCTTAAACAAACTTTCAACCCCTATTTTACCTCTTTTTGGGTTAATTTTCCAAAAACCATGTAATAGATGTTCCATTATATTAAACCAGAAAGCCAAACACTAAATGTCATGGAACTTGCAACAATTAATTCAGGAATACTGATGACTATAAATTATGAAACCACATAATTGATCTTACCGAGATTATAAAGTTAGAGAGATGAACAATGAGAACAATACAAGAAAGGTTAGTCACACTCCGTAATCTATCCGCCCGCGTGATTGAGGCGGGGAGTGACAGCGGAAGATCAGACGTCGACATGGTAATAAACCCGAGTTTGAATTACGTCATAATAATTACCTATTCAATAGTTAAACCCCAGTTTGAAGTCTATAGCTTCATGCTGGAGTTTCGGGTTCAAATCCAAAACATAAAAAAAATGTTGTTTTATGAAATATATTTACATGACCAATGATAATCGAATATACTTCATATTATTTAAAGAAATGGGTGATATATTTTTTAAGATAATCGCTCCTATTTATGAAACAAATGTATTTAGATTATTCAGAATATTTATTAGCATATTAATCAATTATATTAATCAAGCGAAGTATTCTAGCGCATATAAAATTCCACTGTTTCACTTTGTCCTAATAATTAAACCTTGAAATAGTTGTACCAGTATTTAAAGTATTAATTGACTAAACATTAACATATTCATAAGCTCCGTACGTCATAATCAATCATGATAGCAATTTGTTACAAGAACGATGTAATAACTGCTCAAAGTATCAAACATCGCGAGTTTCGTAACTGTTGAACCGATGTGCAGAGTTCAAGGATTACTCGGTAATGTTTCTGAAACGATAAAAATGAATATGTGAAGGAAAAATGTTTGTTTTTATTTATAGTTTTATTTTATTATATAGTTTTTTTCCCTCTTCCATGAGAAATGATGAAAATT
>DWLI01003695.1:0-11551 GCA_018249915.1 Cecropterus dorantes dorantes
TGGTCGATTCTCATAGATACCGGATAAGCACAAAAAATTTCATCAAAATCGGTCAAGCCGTTTCGGAGGAGTATGGCGACGAAAACTGTGACACGAGAATTTTATATATTAGATTAAGTCTCAAATACAGCATAGTATGTTGAAGTATGTCAGCATAGTATGTCTATGCTGACGTTCTTCGGTGTAGAACAAATAGTGAAATCAAACAAAGATATCGTTAGTATGAGTACGTACTTCCGTAAGTATACTTTATCTTTTGGTTATTTTATCACTTTACCTATAATTTTGTTATACGTATATATTGTTATAATATAAAAAAAGATTTAAGATTAAGAGCACTAGCGTTCACATATTAGTCGAAATTCGACGAATTTGAGGATTTTTATTAATAAAGTTAAAGCATTTTTTGTAGCTACTAAGCGTAACCTTACCCATATACATATTTAAAAAACCTGTACGTAGATTACATTATAGATAGCTGATATATTTTGAAGCGGGCTATGACCTAAGAAAACGTCTCGAAAAAGTCCTAGGTCACGATTCTTTCTGAGCAGATTTTAATTTCAAAATTATTCGCGACGCTCTGAAGTGCTCATTGCGAAAAGATTTATCCAAAGTCTGAAGAAACAATTGTTTTGTCACAAAAAACAATATCGATAAGTATACAAAATAAATTAAATCGATCGTTTCTGATATAAAAAGTACTAATGTTACTTTAGTTAGTTTCCGTAAATTCAGATTAATTTTGGCTATTTAGTAAAATAAACTTAAAAAGTACTTTTAAATAAGAATACAATCATACGTTGAAATGAAATGACACTGAATAAATTGCTAATTATTTTGACAAATAATTTTTCACGTACAAATATTTCTCATAACGTCAGTCAATAAAGAAAAGCCAACACCGAGTGTAACACAGGAAGTAGGTATAAATTTTATCAACACGTAAATTAATTTACGTAATTAACATTTATCTACATTCTATTTATCTTTAAATATGCTACTATATAAATGAAAACAACGAAAACAATAACCAGCATTGCACTGACACAAAACGTACAGACGACTTGTTGGACAGACAGACAAATAGAAATTGTACTCTTATAGATCGTTGATAAGAATCCAGTATAACAAATATAATAATTCCTATACAAAGAAAATAACTGAACTATTACTAGTTAGAGAAGATGTTTCGAAGAAAACCACAATAATACAAAATTATCGTTTGATACGAGTATATCAAATAATATTGATTTTAAGATAATCACAAGTTAAGAAAGAAGAAAGGGATTTTAAGATATCACAAGTTAAGTGATCTTTCTACGTCTGATAGAAATGCAGGCTTATGATATAGTGATATACATAGATGTCGCCAAGAGTAGAGGGGGGAGTAGAAGCAGGGATACAGCAGACCTGTCAATAAATTCAAAAAACTTCTAACACATTGAATATCTGAAGTGTAACAATACCCCTTATATTAAGTGCCCACCAACCCCTAACGTTAGCGACACCCATCGTGTTAATTTTAACGAAAAGTACTTTCCAGAAAATTAAATGTTAACCTCGTATCAAAAATAAATTAAATCGTAATATACAAGTCTAAAATCAAAGGGTGTAGAGACGTCAATAAAATAGTCGCCATCTTTAAATAGCGAAAACTATCAAAATCCAAAAGGAGCCTATAAAGTGGCCAGTTAAATAAGCTACAATCAAAAGTCAATGCAAAAAAATCATGTAAACTAGACCAGTGAGTCTTGCGTGATTGAGTAACACACATACACACAGACACACACCATCAGATTATTGTATATTAGTATAGACAACACAAAGTTAATTGCGACGTAAATTGGCCGTAAGTATGTTTTTCCATGATGTTAAAGTCTACTGCCACAATTTGTCTAATTTCAAGCATTAAGCAATACTTGCGCTACTTAGATTACCATCTTAAACCTCAAAGGTGGCAACATATTTCTGATAAACTTTAGGTAAAACTTCTGTACTACAGGGAATGGGTAACCTACATTTAGGTAGATTGCATAGTCTTTTCTTACTACGTTAAATATTTAGGAATCCTGCATAAATTGGAGAATAAAGTTGCACACGAGTAAAACCATGCGACAAAGATGTTAAAGTAATCATTATTTAGTAGATAATTAATAACATCTCTAGGCTACGTATTTCTAGGTTAATTATCATTAAACCTAATCAAATTAAAAGACCTAGCAGGACAGATTTCATCAGACGCTTAAAGAGGAAGTCATGACTACTTAACTAATTGATCAGAGCGCTCTAATTGCGTATCTGAATTCCGATACTCAAATTATCGTAATAATGCTCTTGAATTATGTACATAGGGGTTTGTGTATATGTTTTTATATAAAGGTTACTATACTATTAATTACTATAGTATTGGGATACATCTCTGTGAGTAACTATAGATCTGTAGAACTTAAATAAAACGCGAGCGCCATTTCGCGCCACGATCCCGTCTGTTCAGTTTTCATTTTGACTTCTTTTAGAGTGTGTAAGTAGGTATATATTACCGTGTAGTGCCCATTTTTAACTAGAATCACTCATTCTTTTCCCGTGGACGTCGATAAAGACGATTAAGAGACAAATGCATAAAGTGGGCAGCAGCGTTTTTTTGTTTTACCAATCACCAAAATGCAATGTAGGCGCGGTGATTATTAGAAAAAATCCCTTTAGGACTACATGTGTCTAGCAGTGGAACTGAAGGGTCTAAGGGAGAGATGTATACTAGAAATATTTTTCATACTTTAAGGGTTATCGCAGATATCATTCTTCTTAGCTTCTTTATATAATAGACTTTTGGATTTTTTTGAGTAGGGACACTGACCGAAACCTATATTTAACGTTATTGAGAAAAGTTTCCACGATTAAATGTATATAGATGGGATTGAACTGTTACAAATATATCTGTTTTGGATGCTTTGTCGAATTTCGATGTATTAAGGCAGTTATGTTATCCCGGTGAAGTGATATTTGATTTTTTATCGCGATGAAAGGCTTAATGCAATACTAACTTCCAATATTTGACGGTCCTAGTTACGATGCCGTTGTGATACGTAGAAGACCTCAGGTTTGACCCAGGATGAAGCAACAATCTAAGAAATGACTTTTGAAGCTTGCAATTATGATTTCTAATCTATGTTTGTGTGTTTTTATATCCAAGGCATTCATATCACAAGGCGTGAGGTTATGAGTGTATAAAATGTTTTTTTTTTCAAATAATCGCTTGCTAGCTACTTCTATTTTAGCATCTCGATTTTTAATATGAGAATAAAACACACCTCACCCGGGAGTAAAATCCTAGCTCCTAAATCTATCTCACAACGGATGATATCAATAAAAGAAACAAATTTTCCATTGTATCACACGGCAAATAAATTAATAATCACAGTTGAATATCTTAAATATTAACAGAACATAGTCAACATTTGTAACCTAATAAACAAAATGTAATAATATGAAGTAATATAGAAATAATGTTAACGGTAATAATGAATAAGTGAGGAAAAAGTTAGGATATCGGCAAGTAAAGTAATTGGAGTCTAACTTCTTTTATTTTAGATTTAAATTATAGAGTATATTATCAATATATATAAAACTCTTCTGTTACTGAGTGAGTGACTGACTGACAGACAACGTATAGCCAAAACTACTAGGAAGTTGAAATTTGGTATGGTGATTCCTTAGGAACTGTAGAGGAGAGGAGTGTAGAGAGAGGGTGAAAAGAGTGAAAAACTTGTCCTTAGATATAATTAAAAAGTCATATTACTGTATCTGTACATTATACTTGCAATATAATAAGTTCAGGCACTTGATAGTATATAATAGACATTTCTATATTTTTTTAGAATATTTTCTGAAATCTGTTTGACTGCGTGCTTGAGGTAGGATTAAACCAACACTGCTTCATTAAATTAGTATAATTTTAGGTCAAAAAAATGCGAAACGATGTACGCTGCTACAACAGGCAGAGTCGCAGGCTAAAATAACGTACATCTATATGTATTTTAAGTATTCTAGTATATTACAGTTGCTTGTAATCTACTGAAATAATACACCGTAGATTAGGAGCAGTCTTCGCGAAGACACGGTGAAGAAATTATCGAGCATAAGTAGTGCGTTCAGTTAAATGTGTTAAACGATTCGGAATATTTGGAGCTATTGTCTACAAGTTTTATAATGTATGTATTTACATTCCAGTTACTATTTTTAAATTTAAGTTTACAATTATGATTTTATTATCATTTAAATATTAATTTAGGTTTACATTTAAGCTGCTTACATTTAAGCCGGTTTACATTTATCTACTTAACTTACAAACGTGTTTATTTAGAGTATTTTTTTAATTAGTGAAAGAGTCAAACAAAATTATTATTTATGCTGATTTTAGATATTGTATTAAAATTTTAAATAAAATTGTTAATATCTTTCAAAGCATTTAATTATAGCGTAAAAACAGTATAAGTACATGTTGATACTTGCGTGGACTTAATAATAAAAATAGTAAAGATATTTTAATAAAAAATATATTTTATTAAAAAATATATTTTTCAAAAGTAATTATTGAATGATCATTTATCAATTAATATTTAACTCGTTAGTAATAATGACTAGTTACCATTAAGTATAAAAATCATTTAATCCATATAATTGAAATTTATTCATACAGTCGATTTTCAAAACAGGATAATCTTGATTTAATGTATTATAACCAATGCTCATAATCACAGGCTGTGGTGGGCTGTTTAGTGAGTTTAAGTACGGGACCCCGGTCATACCAATTTCTATAGCGCAGAAAGTTACAGAGATTTAGTTTAGAAGGGGTATTAAAATGTTCAAACTTGATCTTCAGGATTTGTGGTTTTAGATATCAATTCAACTTAGTGTCGTCTTAGCATTAATATTATTTAAGTTTGTATTGTGCTTCGTTAATAAATTACCATGATTTTTATGAATTTTAAGATTCAATGTTCTTTTATTAAAATTTATAATTTTATTCAAATTAAATATATTTACCCACTACTACTTAATTTGCAATAAAATCATTTACTTTTATTAGTTTGATATTAATTTTGAGAACAATGTTACTTATAATCTAGGTTTTTTGATACAATTTAAAATTATATTCAGAATCTGATCTAGCCTAGTTACAGAAACACGCTATGTAATATTACCATACTTCGTAATTGTTTGTTTTACAAATAGTCTTTTTAAACGGTGAATTAGAAAAGCTTGCAATTTTACGTCCTACAGCTTGCTTGTGACAGCATGTAGTTTAGTAAATGCATGTGTAAATGATACGTACGTATCATTTACACTAACTTTAATATAGCCACACAGTAAAATGCCGGCGATTCATTGCCTGTGACTCCTCAAAATTTTAAGTAGTCTTCTTTTCAATAGACGGCCCATCTCATTGCTAGATTTATTAATAAAAATAAAAAGAAACTTAATCATAGTACGTTGCAATTTACGATAGCTATAACAACTTTGAAAACATAACAACTTTTATGTAAAATCCAAGAATTTACTGATGTAACCTCAACATGAAACAGAGTAATTAGTTCAGTATTTATACAATAATACCTGTTATTCAATATCTATTTGCAAAATAAAAGGGAGCTACGTAATTTGCTAACGATATGTATTTTATATAAGTACTGCAATAATTTTTAATTATCTTTTCTTTATCTAGGATACAACTACAACTTGCATAATTACGTATAAATAAAATACCATGAAAGATATTAAAATTACTGCATTTTCTGAAGAACATTTTAAGTTTTAGTATGTAACATCATATAATATTTGAACTTTAATTTTTTTCTTTTATTGATTCCTTTATTGAACCTGAAATTTATAATTTTTTATGTAGCGCCAATATTTATACTAAGACTGGAGGAAAAATTAATTAAAATTTGCAAAATCTTCTGCGAAATATTACCAGATAGCTTTTAATAGATATAAGTAATATTACTGACATGATTGGAATGTACGAATATATAAACAATTCGTCTTTGAGTATAATGTAAGCTCTTTTTATGTATGTAATTAGACGTGGTCTTAAATGATAATTCCGCTGTTTCCCAATGACAACAATATAAGGACATGCTGTTAACCTACTAAATTCTAATTCATTTGTAGGACAGATATTATCTTCGCTATAAGGAAATAAAAGACATAAATTCTAGTTCTATATTATATATAAAGACACAAGGTCTATATTATTGAAGAAACACCTTCAATCATATCTATTATTACAAAGAAAAATAATCATAAAAGAAATACAATGTAATTTCCTTATACAAACTGATTTTTAATATTATTCTTAAGAGTATTTACAAAATTTAAGACAAATTTATAGACCAATATTACTGTAATGACTGTATTTTACTGGTTACGTATTTACATAAGCAAAATATAGCATATGCAGATATTTCATCATATAGTAGGGCGACTGAAAATTATAATTTTTCGTAAGGCGATACAACAGGCTATTCGGGTTAATTCTGTGAAGATGATGTTTTCCGAATACTTCTCGTGAGAGTTTTTCTAATTCATTACTTTGATTGAATTTTTCACGTAGGTAGGTAGCGGTATCTTGATGATATTTTCAGATAAAATTAGAGCATATTATATTCCATATATGTACGTTACAAAAATTGATTATAACTGAACGTCACACTATAAATAAAGAAATACGTTAATTCTGGTTTTCTTGATTGAACTCCTTAGTTACTATCCACGTTAATCTCGGGAGGAACAGGCAGGAATTATGCAAGAAATGACACTTCAGGGAATGGGTACATTTAGGGGTAGATCTAAGGAATTAATTTAGTCCCTTCTTGCCTTAAGTACCCACCCTGAAACAATCGGAAATCGATCTTATTACCTTTGAGATGATGGTGGCACTTGATTGGAATATAAGTGGTTAACGAAACGTCAGATTTCTCAATCCGACAGTTCAAGCGAGTAGCGCCTTTAATGAAAAGGGAAAACCGTTCGAAATGGCGTAAAAGTCGACAGGCGGAAACGATTTGCGTGAACTCTTATACCCAACACTGCAATACTTTTTTCCTGATTAATAGTTTCGTCAAATAGTCGCCTCTAAAGTACCAAACGTGACGCTCGCAAAAAACATCAGTAATCGAAGCACTAAATTAAATTTCAGTGCTGGTATTATGGACTGTTTCAAAAATACTGTGGCTAATGCCAAGTCTTTTGATTCTAGGTACAAAACCGACATGTTGACGGGATGGCGACTGGTGGTTTCGAAACGTAAGTAAATTAAAAAAAGTGTAAACAAATGTGTGAAATAGAAATAAACTTGTAATTTTTACGAAAAGTATTAAAAAAAGTGTGTTCGTCATTGCAAATTTAAGTATTAGTGAAATAGCAATCTTCATGTCGTGATTGCCAAGTAAGCCGTTGTATTATTGAATAGGTCCCGGGTTCAATTCCAACGAAAGCATAACTTAAACTAACTTGCTTTGGAACCGTACTTTAGTGTGTTGTGTACTTTCTCATATATAAGAATGTGGTGAAGTAGTTAAACAGTGAAAAAACAAGAAATTCACTAATTTGTTATCTGAAGTGTTATGATGTTTACTTAATTAAGGCGGTTG
This sequence comes from Cecropterus dorantes dorantes, assembly GCA_018249915.1. Taxonomy (NCBI): domain Eukaryota; kingdom Metazoa; phylum Arthropoda; class Insecta; order Lepidoptera; family Hesperiidae; genus Cecropterus; species Cecropterus dorantes. The sequence continues at coordinate 7,656 of DWLI01003695.1, forward strand.
CTTTATTTTCGAGTATTCTATTGACTATGTATGTATTACTTTTATCAGCGTATCATATATCAGAGCTACCGACTACCAAGTATCTAATATATTGCTTTAGAGAATGCCACTCAAGTACACTTTACATATTGTTTTGCTTTTTACTAATCAATAAATTATAAGTAGTATAAAATCCGTACTATCGTATCTTTGAATTTACGTGTAGATAAAATAAGTTACTATAATAAAAACACTCTTTAAAATATCTTTACATTTTCTTATTTAAGTACATAGTAATGATAACATACATATCAAAACGGACTAATTCTAAATTAGTGAAACGGGTATTATAAAAATTTATAAAATTTGGCCTAAACTCTATAAGCCATAAACGTAAAGTCATAAAAGGACAGTTGGCTTCATATACATTAAAAACTTGCGTGCTCTAAAGCTTTTTAGAGCACTAATGGGTAGCTGGGAAATATTCCAAACGGGTTGGCTGTTCATGTATATTTTTTTCCACCAATCTGCATCAGAGACGTGGATGTGCTCCAAAAGTAAAGTGAAGAGCCCTATGTATGTAGTACGAGTATGTAATAGTAGGATATAAAAAAGGGTAGAGCAATAATGGTCAGGAGTTATCTCATCGTACATTCCATATTCGTGGAGACTAGTGATATGCTAGTTTCGTATGTATTAGTAAAATCGTCGTACCAACCATATGCGTCAGTGTATGTAAACCGCGCCTAAGAGGTGCAGTTACCTGATAAACATTTTTCCATTTCTAGTATTCATAATACCGCAAAGGTATGTCCTGGCGATTATGGCGTTGCTGGCGATCGCCAATGCCTACACCATGCGAGTTTGCCTCAACCTGGCCATCACACAGATGGTCAAGAAGAATGTAGCGGTTGAAGGAGACCCAAACTACGACCCAGATGCCTGTCCGGATCCAAATGCTGTCACAAACACCACAATGATGACCCTCATGACATACATTACACGGAGTGGAGATGTAAGTTTCTTGGACATTATTGTAATTGAAATTTCTTGTACAATGATGGAAATTCTGTTTCTGGTGGTATATAGTCCCGTATATTAGTATAGGCTATCATATACCATACTTAATTCTGTTCTAAATAAATTATACTTTTATTAAATCTCTTAGGAGGATTTCACTAGTTTTAAAAAGTTTGGTAAACACGATTCGGCTATTTATATTATTAGAAATTAAATTTAATATTTTGATACCGCGCAAGAAGCATTCAACTTTAGAAAAGATGTTGAGAAATCGTGAATAGAGATTTACTATAACAATAAATTGTGCCCTTGTATTTTTAATAACTTCTAATATGCGTGGAAGGTTGAGATCAATGGATCATTGTTAGGAGAAATGGAGAGAAAATCTTCCCATTTTATGCTGTCAGAGTTCTTAAGAGCCTTAAGAGTATTAAGTAAACTCTAAAAGTTTGGGATTTCTACTTCAATTTTATAACAGAATTTATGGTCGCGGCACATGAAAGTGAGTCGGCAACCATACCAAGTGTATGGTTGCCGACTCACTTTCATGTGAAATGCAAAATCAGCTTTCCGCTAGAAATAGGTATGGCGGTGATACCTCCCCGGGGGAACTGTTTCGATCACCTGGTTGAATTAATTAGAGACCTGATCTTTCATCTGTGCATACAATAAAATTAAAGTCCTACATGTATATTTCTAAGCAAATGGTTTGGAGGAATGAGAAAACGTAATAATAAAAAGTTAACATTTATTTGAATATCGGTCCGCTCTGACTATCTTTTTGTCTGTGTGTTTAAAAACTTATGATATTTGAACCATTAAATTAAATTTAATAATTAAATACACTGTACTTGTAGCCTCTTGAGTAAAATTGTACTTTTATTTTTTTAAAATAGATGTTATCAAATTTCTAAATGCAGATCAGCGGAACTCAGCTATTTTGTAAAAGTTTATTAGATGTGTATTTAATAGGAAACCGCGATTTAACGTAACGCACTTACATGTAATTGTACGCTCTCGTTATCTTAATCCTGTTTACATACATTTGTAAACCTTTTGTTTACATTTATATTATATTATGTCCTTATACTAATGACAAATGTATTCAAGTGGATAGGATTTAGATTATCAAACGTAAATAATAACGTTTATATTGTATTTATTCAATAAAGAAGTGTCAGCCACACGTATTTTAGAGAAAAAGCCATAGAAGTCATAAACTTTAACTTATTACGAGTGTTAAATAAGTTTATTACTTTGTATGGATTGTTACTTACAATATAGTCATGACTTTGATTATGTTAGAAAAGTAATATGAAAAAATATATGATTTTTTAATGTTGATAAACATTCCACTTAAAACGGATTCCATTATCAATAGTTTAAATATGTACCGTATAAGATATATACACTGCAGCTAGATTTACTTTTCCGACATTTAGCATATTTATTATTTTATATCAATGATATTTCTTGTCTTATCAAGATAACTCTTAACCCGCTTCTAAAATCATCCGTATGTAAAAGCGATAACTCTACGCCAGGTAGAACCATTGATATTCATCTTAACCATTAAAATTGATTGCTTTGTATTCGAATACTAACTTTACCTGGTTTAACAGTCAGTTCATATTACGTCGTACTATGACGTTCTAATTGGATTGTCATTTTGTATTTTACTACTAGGCGAGAAAATACCATATTTTCTGAAAGTACATCGACTAGTTCCTTTCATACATATTTATAGGAGGATTATGATTTTTAAGTGCATTTATGTATGTATTTGGGTACTAGCTGTGCCCGTAGATTCAAACTCAATTCAAAGGCGCTAAAACATCTACATTTCGATTTTAACGACACCCCTTTTAAATACACGGTTCATGTAAGATATACAAGTACTTGTTATGATATCCCATGGAAACAATTATTTTTTGTGTAATGAAAAGTTGCATGTGTCCGGGATAAAATGCAAAAAAATCACGTCAATTTATCACGTTAAAAAAATACAAAAATCTCCTCCGATAACCGTTTCTTTTCCATAATAAAAAGTAGTATATGTGTTATTCTAGACTAACAATCTTGTCAAATTTCAACTACATACGTTTAGCTATTCTGTTGTAATAGAGTATAGACATCCATCCATCCAACACAATCTCTTATATTAGTAGTATTTTTATTCCTTTAATACAATTTGAAACTCAAGCAAGATAAACTTTAAACAAATTATGGGAGTTCTTTAGTTTTGTCTTAGTAGTATGAATAAGGTTGGGTGCATTGAAATCTAAAAAAAAATAATACAGTGTCATTATTGTGCATTGTTGGCGCGAAGCATACAATTTGTATTTATGAATTCGAGTTACGTTTTTTAAAACGATATGATATATGAATAATTTATCTTAAGTATGATTTAAGACATATTTTTTACCAAGTTCACATACAACCTTGTGTTCTCAGGTGTTTTGAAGATCGGTTGGCCATGAAAATTTATATTTTATCCTTGTCCTACATTATCTCATTTCGATTTTATCTTTTACTTATACCCACAATATAAGGTTACGGAACAGAATGGCCAATTTTCTACAGAAACAAACTTCAACTCGGATGGGCTATAATAATGCTTTAAATTATTTTCAGTGACAATAATGTTTCTTTGTGCTTTGTTTTATTGACTTTGAACAGCTTGTAAAAGAGCAATTTATTTTAACTGGGTACTGCTTATTTAAATTACGTCTTTATTTTGTAAGATCGATAAGTTTTTACTAATGTAATTATTGGAACAAATATGCGTTATTGGATTAGCTATTTAAGTGTTGGCAATACATTTTAATTTTTTTATATTGACTGGTTGAAATTTGATTTTTGTAATTTCCATTATAGCTACTAGCATTTATTGGTTG
>DWLI01003696.1:0-11550 GCA_018249915.1 Cecropterus dorantes dorantes
TAAACGAGCATGTAGGCCACTATGTATAAGTATGTAGTAATGCTAAGTGGCCACTGCAGCCCAAGGAAAACTCTAATAGGGCACAGAATACATAATCGTAATACCTGAGGTTGGCCACAAATGCATTAAAATGCCCCGAGCCATTCTAGTGAGGCGAGGTGTAGTACGGGAGAATCTATACTAATATTATAAAGCAGTAGAGTTTTTTTGGTTGCACGAGCTAATCTCAGGAACTACTGGTTCGAATAGAACAATTTTTTGTGTTGAATAGTAAATTTATCGAGGAAGGCTACAGGCTATATAACATGCTATTCTTTATTTTTCTTATGTAGTAGCGGGTGAAACCGCGAGGCTCAGCTATTTACTTATATAAGTGATAAAGTATGCTTAATAAGTAATAAGTAATTCTCTCTTATAACACCTTTAAAATCAAAACGCAGCAGCACTTAAACACTACTCTTAATCTCTCCGCAAAAGTATCTTCATTATTTTTGAGTGCTCCTATCTTTAATTATTTTCAACGCTAAAAAAGTCGCGAATGCATCACTGGCTTTGCAAGAGAGCTCTAAGTCTCATATTAGTATTTATGTCGCTGATGAAAATCTTACTATTAATATTGCAGTGCAAACATAATAACCATATTTTTTACTGTATTACATCACAGACCATAATGTATAACATTTCTAGTACATTCCAGATAACAGATAAAAGGTTACAGGTCAATCTAATTATTTATTGGAAAAAATTTAATTATTTAATTATTTAAATATTTATCATCATCGTGCGGCCTTTTAACTAGCCTATTTATTTGGCCTCAATGCTCTTGATAAAATGTGATTCTTACATCATACTATCGAGTGTAACATCAGAATGATGTAATAGGCCTGCTTAAAATCATATGTTCCTATACTATATTGTCTCTTTTTTTAATATGTAGGTTAGACCATTCTAAATGATAAATTCTTACAGGATAGAAATACGTTGAATATTTGATGATAATTATATAAAAACCAGATTTATTATTAATGTTAAAACTAATTTTTATTTTGGGCTTATTCAACTTTTGTAATGACGAGTTACCCTAAGATAATTGAATGTTACAACTTAATATTAAAATTTGTATGCAATTAATACCTCAAAAATGTATTACCAATGTTTTTCTAAAACTATCTATATATGTCTATGTATACCTTAGTATGAAACGTACTAATCATAATATTCTTCTGTTACAGGGTGCCCGCAATCTCCTGAAAGATGCGAGCGTAGGTGCCTTTGTAATAAGGGACTCCGGTGACAGAAACTTTATATTTTCACTGTCCGTTCAGACAGAAAGAGGGCCTACTTCAGTGAGATTACATTACGAAGAAGGGTTCTTTAGGTAAGTCTCACGAATATTTATATTTTATTTCACATTTGTTACATAGGCAGTAGATAACTCTTGTTTCAGAATAAGACCCTTTGTCTTAGAGGAATGTCTTTCGAGTGTATATATTTGTGTCCACTTCTTCGGCAAACTCTACACTGACCAGTAAATAGACCATTTCCAAAACATACTTACTTTTTTACTTTTATACAAATTTGGCAAGAACTATCAATGAGCGTTAAATAAAATAAATTATTATGAAAACAAAAGATGTGACTGCTTAAATATTAATGACTTAAAAGAAATAACATTTGTGTGGCAAATGTTATTTTGCCACACAAATGTACCTTGTAGTTTCTTGAGATATTGATTTAAGCAAACTTCAATGAGAGATATAAAAGTTATTATGCAGGGCAAATTATAGTTTTCGCATATATTGCTGAATTATTCTAAAGCAGGAGTTAGGACTAGCAGTATAAAAATCCGAAAGCTTAAAATCCAAAATATCAAAGAAGAATTTAAAGCAAATTATGCTATAGGAAACTAGTCAAAAGAATAACTCGTCTCACATTATGCTTACTACATGGTTTCCATGAATCCATATAGGTACATAAGGAAGGAAAATTAAATTAAGCCCAATATTTATAAAAAATATCTTATCATTTACAGTTATCAATATCAGATATGTCTAATCTTAGCGCCTTTTTCCCTAATTCGCTACCGTAAAACGTATCAATTTTGAGTAAATTGTACAGTAATCATAGTGATGACGTCATTACTATCGGTGGTTTAATTATTTTTGTTATATGTATTAAAATTCTTATTTCTTAAAATAACTGTATCTTCAGGTTAATTTTCAATACACAGTTCTTTTAATTTAGGGGCCCCCATTTCTTAATGAAGTTTGGGGGCCCCACCGACAAATCAGTAGTGTTTTTTTTTAAATCTCTTACTTCTTTTTGAAAAAAGGGTTATAGGAATTTGTCGATGTGCTTCCTTCCTTCCTTTTGTCCCTCCTTGCTTCAGTTTCCTTGTTGTGCTATAAAACCCATTTCCAATGAATATTAATAATAATACTATTACGCAGTTGAAACATATGAATGAAAGACGTCAAAGATCTTATTGTGAAATAATAGCATACGGAATGGTTACAGAATGAGATTGTCACATAAGTAATAAAATAAAATTGATTGATGTATGTATTGTGTATACTATTTCGTATGTTTTCTGCAATTCAACTAAATTATTTTCTATCAAGGTATCAGAGTATTTAGGTATTTAAGTTGAAATTGTAATGAATTATTTTCATTGCAAATTTATTTCTCTTTTTTAATTTTTGCGTATTTGACATTTAAAAATATCATGAGTATTCATAACTAATATATACTCGTAAGAAGCGAAGAATTTTGTAGTCGTTTTTTGACTGAGATCATTGATTTATCCGAATTAGTAACAACAATACGAAGTACGAAATTACTGGAATACTTCCAGGCTTTGCGCAAGAATAGTTTGAATCAGCAATTCATTGGTAATGAAACAGTTTCCATTCAATATGTAACGTACCTAGTGTTTACAAATGTTACGTGACGTGTTGACGCATTCACGTGTTATTTGCTACTGATTTGTGACTGTGTAGGGATGCGATATTTTTAGAAGGTATTTCAATAATCTACCATTAGACTTTTTAAATACTTCTTAATACTAATTAATACAAAGCTCAAGTAGATTAATGTTTAGCAACAAAATATATTTAGTTTTTTGGGATAAGAAATATACTATTATTTTTTCTCGAGTAGTTATTATGATCTAGTGGAATATAGCCATATATTCTAGTGAATACATGTATGCTTTAAAAGCTAGGGACTCATGCTCTTAAGGTATTAACTTATATTCATATATAGATTATAAGGTGGCGTCCATTATTTTAGCCTTTTTTGGACTCCCCCTACGTGAAATTGGAAGTCCCCTAATTAATTTATCATATGATAGAGTATCTCATATTTTCATCTAGCAATTAAAAATCAACATTTATTAGTTGTATTAATTTCTACTAAAGTTGAGTTGAGAGCCCTAGATATGTGTCACACTTCTCGTAACAACAAATTAGCTTACTTTATTCGGTATAGCGTTACTGATAAATATTTTCTAATGAAACATGATAAATGTACTGTAGGTATATTGTGGTAATGTACGTGTATTTCCAAGTAATGGCATGCTCCGATGAGTGTGCCGTGTGTATGTGATACTAAACTGTTCCAAGGTACTCGAATCGTATATTTTGTTCATAATTTACGAAATTTAAATGCCTATTTACAACTTACATAAGTTTGATTTGGACCCTTTGATTTTTGCCTTTACACAAACGATCATTTAGCTAATTTTGCTTCTGTATTTATTTAAACTTTCAATTATCTCATCCCAAATAGACAAGCTATATTATGTAATTACTAATACTTTGTGATATTACTATTTTTACGCTATCCTCAACAAGTGTTTTATTATTTGATCCGAACGATACGTTTGGCTAAATGCCAAAACCTTAGCATCACTATTGATACGTGACGTCAATGTTTTAAGTCTAGAACTGTTACAAATACCTGTACGGCTTATAACTTAACATCACGTTCTACTTATTCGGTACGTTGCTTTGCTATTTGTGATTTATAGACGTTGGAAACGGAAATTTAGAGGTCTTTAAAATAACAAAGACTATGTTTACTTAGGTAGCGAGATAACTTCTCACATAAAAATTGAAAGTGTTTGGTCGCACGTTAGTAGTGGCGCGTGGTGATGATAAAGAGATGCTTGTTCTACAATTAGTTCCTGATAACAGATAACAACTACAGTTAATAGCAACTAATATACCGCAAAACGTCAACAGACAAAATTATACAGTATTATTAGAACACTGACACAAATGTGGAGCAAATTACCGATTAATTACGAATGTAGGATAAAACGGGCCTACTTGCCGGCCCAAAGACGTGACGTAGTCTGGTCGGCTATAACTAAGAGTAATGTTCCAATTAAACGTTTACATTGGGCACATTTGTTTGCATTGAAACAAGTGTATCTTTTATGTGTATCTTGTTTTTAAAGTAGCACCTTTAACCGTTGTCTGTATATGCGAAAATGAAGCAGTTTTTTTTTTAATATTACATTATCATACACGCATTTAGAAACATTCAAAATATTTGAATGTAGTCATTTAAACAAAACTTAATAGAAAAAACTTATGTTATAATGTCAAGCTCATGATTCTCAATCTATATCTTCATGAAATTTTAATCAGGCCAGACCAAGCAGTACGAAGTGGTCTTCAGCAAGTCTAATACAGATATTGGGATACTTATGTTAGATCATAGCCTCATACATTTTATTCTCAAACATTTACTTATAGATTTTTTTCTATCTTTACAGGTTAGACTGTGACAGGCCGTTAGCAAGGTTCATGCCAAGATTCAGATGCGTCGTGGAATTGGTTCAGCACTACACAAGAATAGGGGAACGAGGAGCTGCTGGCACCGTATGGGTGGATCGTGAAGGCTGCCCCCACTCGCCCGTGCTTCTCAAATCACCCCTCAGAAAATCCCCACCGTCCCTGCTACACTCAGCCAGGCTCGCAGTTCACAAAACCTTGGATTCCAACCCGCTCACCCCTAAACTCTGGTGTGCTCCCAAGCACAGGCTCCTCCCTCTTCCATCAACCCTCATAGACTACCTCGGCGAATACCCCTATTCAATCTAACCCACGAATCTGTACTTTATATTTATTTAGTTCAATCGCGTCTAAAGGATGCCTAGTGAAGATATTAGTATGTTAAGTATTAATAACAGCCTTCTAATAATGGATCTATTTATCAACTTTTCTACTTATAAAAGCTACAGGGAGTTCTAAAAGCTGGGTATAGTAAGAAATTCCCACAATACTATATTTCAGTACTCCAAAATATAATAATATTCGATTGGGGCACACAGTTTCAAAAGTAAGAAGGGATTAAATCAAATTTTTAAAATTAAAAAAATACTGACGCTTTTAACATTTATAGGCAGTTTCAGGGGCCCCTCACCGAGGGCCCCCACTGCTTGTACAGTAATAAAGCTTCAGATGGACTGCAAAAAATATATCAGAGAGTTCTATCAAGAACATAATAATACCCTATTTATCACAAGGATTGTCTTGCTTGTACAAATGTTCAAAGTTCACGGCTAGTACAGGATGCTAGTTAAAGGGCCGGCTCCTTTAAACGTGTACTAATAAAACGTTATTTTTTATTATAGTTAAATTATAACATGTGTATTATTATAAGTATTTGAATATGGGACTCAACTACGGTATTTAGTGAAATATTCACGCAGATGTCTTAATTTAAGTAAATTCTGTGTCTGTATATAATGATACTTTGAAAATAACGCAAGACTGAATCCTCAAGCATCTATATGTGTTTAACAATGCGTGTGACTACATGTTTTTTCACAATTTAGACAAATTAAAGTGGATCTCGACCAAAGTCTAACTTTCAAGAAATAATCTAATATCATCGTCTAACAAGGTGATGTTTTTTCTTAAAGGTTTGCTGTATATATAATAAATATGAGTATCAGTAAAAATATAATAAAATATTGTCATATTTTTTCATAATTACAATTGTTGTTGTGTTGCTTTGAACAATTGGTATGATATAGGTGTATCTAAAAGTGTGTATGTAAAAATCCAATTATTTTTAAATTCATAAGTATAAAATCGACTTTACTAAGAATCGACGTACTACAAATTATGTCTTTGGTCGAGATACACATATAAATGTAATGCATAAAAACTTGGCCTCTCGTTATTAACATTATTTTTAGCAATTGTTCACTAATGCCTAATCTTGTCCATTATTTTAAGAATCATCACAATAATTTGTAGATGTATAAATATTATTTATTTATTTTTCAACTAATAAATAGGATTATGATCAATGCTTAAAATATTGCAGTAATTTTTATTCTTTGTTCCTATATATAATATAATACACTATAGGTTTAAATAAATAAATTCCAAGTCATTAAAAATATACAGGCACAATATATTGTTTCAATCTGGTAACTGTAACTAATTTTAACTTAAATATAATAATATGTCATGGTCTCTTCCAAAATTGGCAAGGGTCATCGTTAACTTACAACTTCAGTATCCTCCTCAACATATATCATTGAAGAAATAAACCCTTAAAGAATGCCATACATAATTCTTACAATATTTCTTGTTTTGTTAAATATAAATCAAGTTAGGGCCAGTCTTATGGGTGCTGATCCAATAACTTGGCGATGACTTCAAATGAAACGGTTATAACAGCAATGTGCCATCAAACTGAATGTCGTATATAAATATGCAAATGTATTCTAAAATTGTAGTATTTTGAGGCTGAGTATGTAAATAATTCTTGTTTTTGTTTTCCTATTTATTTCTTAATTATAAATTAGCGTAATGTTTGATTGGTTTCGAGTGACAAATATACCATGTAATGGCTATTTGGTTTAAGTAAGGTTTTGGCTAGTGACATTCACTAATATAGAGTAAACATGTATCTACCTTGAATAATCTCAATTAGAATAATTGTAGGCTTCATAGATTATTTTTATTAGGAAAAAATCATAACATTATTCAAAATCATAGAATTAAATTGTAGAAAGTGTGCTCGTTGTATGCATTTTGTGGCATAGTTGTTATGTGGATTACTTAACAATAATTTCTTTATCAACAAAATTATTTTTATACCATTGTGTAAGGGTAAAGCACCAATTAAATAAGTTTGACATAATAGAAAAATCTTGTAGACTAATGTATGAAAAACTACAAATAATTTATATACAAAACAAAATATACATTCTGCCTATAATTGTGTGGTTTTATTTTTATTCCTAATATTATCAGGGAAATTATAGAGATTTTTCAATAGAGAATAGATTGCAAAAAAAAAAATATCTAAGAGCGAAAAAAAAATAGTTCCTTCGCCGGGGATCCAGTCAATTCACTTAAAAAAAACTTGTGATATGAGACATTATCAGTGAATTGCTACCACTTAAAATCAAATGTTGGATAAAAACTAACAGAAAAGCACATTTTCTGTGATAGTATTTTTTGTATACATTTATTAGCCGGTATAAAGGCCGGCCGCTTAAATCTAGATCCTAATCTTAAGGTGGTAAAACTCTTTGTGGTTAGACTCTGGAAGCACCACCGCCACACCTATTTCTGCCTAATAACAGCAGTTTTATACACTGCTATGTAAAGGAGACGTGCTTATCGGAGGTCCACAGGTAGTCCTCGGTAAGACTGATCTCATTTGGGGTTGATGCATTCCCATAGGAGACAGTGGCCACTTACCGTCAGGTGGACTCAATGCTCGTTTGCTACTACTATATTTTAAAAAAGAAAAGACGCCCAGCCATAGAATTCTACTTACGCCTCAAGCAATATGTTTTACTCTAGGTTCTACGATCGATAGTCGACAGTATGCTATAGACTATAGTCTACAGCATTTGGTTTTGGGTATTTATATAATTTAAAAGCAGATTCAAAGTCTATAGATTTATACATAGTGCGTGTAAGTATTATTCAAATAATAACTGTTAAGATCGTTATAAAGATAATATTCGTTACTGGCTTACCGGCAATTTGTCTGCCACCATATATTTACATTAATTTCTATGAACGAATTAAAAAATACAAATTGAAGATCGACAGAGTAAAATCAATGTAAACGTTTTTGGAAATATTATTGTTTCAATATTAAATAATATAATACTACTCGCAATAAAGTTATTCTTTAACAACGTATAAGACGACAAAATAGAATTATCTTTGTCCTTCTTAACCATCATGAATAAATAAATAATGGAAATGACATTGACAAAGACAGTTTATGTTCTGAGTGACATTTTTACTATTGATTTTAAAAATAGTAATTTTATTCAACATCTATTTTCTATTATTTTGTGTTTCCAACAAGTAGAACGGCACCATAGTAGCGATGTAAATTAATTAAACTGTTATAGTGTGCGCCATGTCAGCAAATGGGAACGGCGGCAACTACGCGCCGCTAAAACAAATGCTCTCCGATTCGGAATCCGACGATGACCGCCAAGTACGAGATGCACTTCGTAACAATTTTCCGCCGAACTGCAACAACTTGGATTACAACAGCGGGCTGCAATCAACGAAGAACTACAGCACAAGCGATATGGACGACTTGAATACAAATTTAAATACAATGGAGAGTACAACGGATAATGTTAGTTTTCTACAATCAGACATGTCGAACAAAATGTCATTTCAGCGCCGCTGCGCATTTATCACGTCCATCGTTGTGTGTATACTTACTGTGTTGATATTTCTGTGGGGTATACCATGTTCGGAAGTTGGCAGCTGCACTAACGATTGGCAAGACAAAACGACGAGCTGGGAGCTGCCTTACGATGAAATTGAATTATCTGGCGCGGTCCAAGTCGTTGAGGGCGCTATACCGAACACTAAAAACCTCATATTCATTTACCGCGGCAACCACATGAAGGAAGTGGACGAAAAGAGTCATGATGATGTAAATGGTGTGCTTCTCATAGTTGGTAACTCCGGTAAAGTTGGCTGGTACACGAGAGAGAGCAGAATACCCACAGAAATCAACTGCCACCTCATTGACGTTAACCGGGATAAACAGAAGGACTGCATAGTTTCCGGTTCAGAGGGCCTCTTGGCAGCTTTAAACCCATTATCAGGAACATATTACTGGTACATCCATAAGCAAGGGAATGTATTCAGTAATATCGCTGCAATTGATTTCCCAATTGTTATGAAAGACATGGACAAAGATAAAGTGAATGATCTACTTACAGTGGCCACTGTGTATCCAAATATCAATCATAACTCATTGCTGATCATATCAGGTGCCACCGGGAACATAATCGGTGATCCCATGACTGTAGACGAGTGCTCTACAGTCAAGTTACTCCCAGAACCGGATGGTATTACATATATTTGCAAAAATGATACTTCTGAAGCAATACGTCAAATCACATACCCTGTCCTATACAGGAAGCTGTTAAAACTGGATCCTTCCAGCCATATGGCATCTTCTACACCAGTCAAGAAGAAAATAAACTTGAGCTTGAAAAAGAAGAATGGAAACACCAGGGAAATATTTACAAACGGGCCAGGAAAGCTGATTGTAGAAAATACGGGAGAATGTCCCAATTCATGCCAAGTTAACTTGAAGTTACTGTTAGAACGAAATGGTACAACAAACGTCAGTTGGGAATATCCAGCCAATCATGTCTATGCCATGAAGCCCAGCTCATTTGCATTCACAAACTCAATCCGTGGGTTTGTGCTAAAATTATGACAGTGGAACAGTGCACACCTGGCAAAGGGTGCACTTAAAGTCGACGAAGTCAGATATAATATACAAAATCAGAGTCCGAAGACTGCTGATGTATTTTATTATCGCCCTACTATTAATGTTGCGTCTATTTCATCATTCATTAAGTACTCGAACTTCACAGCTCATGATATATCAGAAAGGATTGTTTTAGTGTCGTTCGATAAGCTTCAAACTCATATTGTTAATGTAAGCCAGACAGATATAGTACAGATATGTGTGCGAGACTCCATTGACATGCTTGCACCTTTACCTCTGTGTCAGCCAGATTTGGAATACCAAGAAAAGTCATTGATGATCGCTGACTTAGATGGAGATAACTCGCACGAGTTGATATCATATTACAGCACGTTTGTGGCACCCGAAACCTACACACCAAAGAACACAAATCCATACAATAACTGGCGTTTAACTTCGGTCGTCAGAGTTATAAGATTAGAGACAGAATTGCCAAAATTATTTGTTGCAGATGTTTAAATGTTTAATCAAAAAATGTGTATTGTGTACTCCAATGCTTGTTTATAAATTGTATTCTTGTAACCAATCAATTTATATTTAGAATTTGCCAAATCTTGCTAAGCTTGCTGTATTTAGCTTGGGATAGCTCGTGATGAAATTTTTCTAGTCATTTAATCTTCACATTTCATACTAATCTCTGGTAATATTCATATTAATGTTTAATATAAGAGTAACACAAGCAAAAAGCACAATGAAGTGTCTCAGTGTTTGGATAATGTTATTTAATGGGTTTTTATTATTAGTCGAATTTCAGGTTTACATATAAACTGCGATTTGAATCTCTTGAGTCTGAATTTATTGTAGAAAATCTCAAATATATTTAATTATAGTTTTCACTAATAGTTATGTATAATTGTAATCAAGTTTATGATCAATTACAAAGTATATTTACCATGTTTTCTGTAATTGTTAGAATACACTTATCATATCATAATTATTTAATAAAGCAAGATGTGGTATTGGAATAGTGGTTTTCTTTAAGCTTCTTTCTACATTCAAGCACCAAAGGCGCTCCGTGCAATTACCGTTCCATGTAACGAAGTTCGCACGTGGCGGGCAACGTTACGCGATCCACGACGCGCGTCTGCGGTCCAATCTGTGGCGTTTTACGCAAATATAATACTATACTTACTATGAAAGTATTTAAAACTATAAGTCCTTTGCGGTTCTGGGCATATAATTAAAAACTCGCCAACTGCGAGTTGGTCTCTTGCATTAAGTATTCCGTACCAGTCTATAAAGTATAACAAATAAATACATTCTAAAATAAATTTCAATCGCATATTGTCTAACGATTACTTTTCTTACAAGAAAACTTAATATAAATTTGATTTTAATTTAGCAACGAATAACTTGGTTAAAACCGGTATCTTGTGGTGAAAGATCCAACTAAAAGGAATTCTCTGTAAGTTTGTATATTGCAATGAGCGCCACCTAAACACTAACGATTAAGTCGAGCAAAGATCACGTATGGCAACCTCTCTTAAATATTGTATTCTTGTTTTTATTTATATGTTGTTATAGCGGCAACAGAAAAACTTCATCTGTGAAAATTTTTACTGTCTAGCTTCACGGTTCATGAGATACAGCCTGGTAAAAGACAGAGGGACAGCGGAATTTTATATACAGGGTGTAAATGACAGTGTACCGAATATTGAAAATATGGATTCCCGACACGATTCTGGTGCCTATGGCGTTGGAATTTTTCATCGCTTTTCACTCGATTTTTCCAAATTTTTATGCATTTTT
>DWLI01003697.1:0-11549 GCA_018249915.1 Cecropterus dorantes dorantes
AGCAACGCATTTGTGATCGACTCCAGATAAAAACCCTGTTCTATTTGAAGTTGCTTACAGGTGTCCATTGGCGGAAGTATCTACTTACCATTATGTGGACTGCACGCTCGTTTGCTACTTAAGACTAATAAAAAAAAAACTTCAATTTACTTATTTAGCTCGTTAAGGAGAGACGCATAAATATCGATTCAAAAACTAATAATCACATACATTTTACTAGAATAACACCAAGTTTTAATTTCTAGGAGTTCTCTCTTTAGAAACAGCTACAACAGTACCTCCCAATGTATATGATATTCTGAACAATGCGAACATATCTGACGTGAGAGGAGTACTGAACGGTTCCCGAAGGATCATTGACGGTGAAACGGTTACAAATGATCGAGCTTATATGGTAAATATTGAAATTGGTGGTAATTTTAAGGTAGATCTTTGTGGTTCGACTCCGGAAGCACCACCGTCACACGTGTTTCTGCCTAATAACAGTCCTGTTGTTGTGTTCTGGTCTGAAGTGTATGGTAAGGAAGACACACTTATGCAAGACATTCCAACTTATTCTCAGGGGTATAAAAGCACCTGTGGCTAATCTCAAGTAAAACTGACCTTTGGTTGACTATAGATGTCCATGAGCGGCAGTGGCTACTTACCATCAGACTTAGACTGCATGCTCGTTTGCTTCTTCCATAAAAAAAGATTATTAAATTGGGCTTCGAACTTTGGTTTGATTCCGAAGGCACCATCGATACGCGGCGGTGGCCACTTACCTTACTTAGAAACTTTCTCGAATTATTTTATAAAAAAATATTTTAGGTATATTTGAAACTACCAACTTCGAATCATAAGTACAAGGATTACAAACATTGGCTATGTGGAGGTGTGATCGTCCATGAGGAGTACATAGTTACGTCTGCTGCGTGTATTGAGGATGCTAAGCAATTTTATGTTGTATCCGGAACATATAGGTGAGTAATACATTATTATATTCATACTTAGGTGTCAGAGGCATTAGATTCCTTATCATTCCTTATTATTAGGTATAGAGGCATTCCTTAGGGGTAGAATCTGTGGCGCATCTGAGGTAAGACTCTGATTTTATCTGGGGTTGATTGCGTTGCTGGGGTAGACGTTTATGGGCGGCTTCGGCCACCTAACATCAGGTGAACGAGCATGCTCGTTTGATACTTCTGTATTATAATAATGAAAAAATATACAGTTTTAATTTAAGATCGTGGTTCGAGTAAGGAACTGCATTATCAACAACAACACCTGTTTTAACTATTTTGGATTTAGGTTCAAAAGATGTTGGGAAATACCCTTCTCAGACGTGTCCTGTGATACTGTGTGTCCTCAGACGTGTCCTATTATACTTCAAAACACCAACGAGTCTATAGCCGAATTAAAAGATTCAAATCTCATTCGTTTTCTTTATTAAACGTGGTATACCAAATCCTTCAAATCAGGCCACCGCGAGATACAGGCATGGAGGTAGTGGTTTAGTGTTGTACTAATTCAACTAAATACAACATCATAATCCTATTTTTTCTAGATACGACGAAGAATCCGATCGTTATAATAATCTTTGTATTAAGAACAATGCTAAAAAGGCCGTATGGAAATGCATACCACGAAGTAAGTCGTTGAATCTTTAATGAAAGCACCAAATCAACTGTAAAAACTTTTTGATGAAACCTGCATGTTTGGGAGCAATTTAAACAAAAATGCATACAATTTAAAATTTTCGTCAAAATAGTCGGGTAAAAGTATTTCAATGTATATATTTTTAGAATGGTCTATTTACTAGCTTTCAGTTGATAAATATGGCTATCAAACGTGATACGTGATAATAAAAAAAGTTGTTAGTTCCCTCCCCCCTTTCCACCTATTTGGAGGCGCCTTTTTATAATTATATAGCCTATGTCACTTAAATAACAATTTTATGTCGTCCTGCTAGACACAGGTCGCACTCCACAATTTAATGGTCTAGCTTTGACGGAAAGTTTCAAACAACAAAGCCTCGAACAAGGCTTAACGACTGCTAGTCTATAATAACAACGTCAGTATCGGTTGTTATCAAGTGGAATGTGTAAGATGTGGCATGGGCTTCCCCCTGAGGTATTCCCGGAGCGCCATGACATGGGGCTCTTCAAAAAAGGTGGGAAAAGAGCTCTCCATCAAAGCCGGCGATGCATTAGCGACTCCCCTGGTGTTGCAAATGTCCATAGGCGACGGTGACTACTTTCCATTAGGTAGCCCGTCTGCCTTAGCGTTAGGTAAATGTATAAAAAAAGTAGACTGCATGCACCATTGCAACTATGATTTAAAAACTTTTCTATTCCCGTCCGTGGTTTATCTAAAATCAAACAGGACAGTCCGACTCTTAGCTCAGGTCTCTTTCATAAGTTCATACTTATTTGTCATCTAACTACTCGTCATTTTGTTATTAGACTATGTCTTCGATGGTCACGAGAATGATAATATACGATGGTTGAACAACGATATAGCGATCGTAAAGGTACGTTATTTACCTACAATTAATACATACGATGAGATAATCCATATTTGTTAAAAACAATAATTTAAGATGATTCAGCGCTACTCCTACGCATTTAGGAACCCGTTTTGTATAAAATAGAAACAGTAAATGCTGTAAATGATGAAAGGATGTAGTTTTCTTGTGGATAAGTGCTCATTACTATCCATGCACATTTGTAACCAACGTATAACAGGAATTCTACCTCAAGAAGTTCACAAAGTTTTCCCCTCCTTAAAAACTTCGATGGTCGCCTCACATGTAAGTTGGCGGGTAGTGACATTGTTCTACAGAAACACAACAGCTTCATGCAAAGAAAAAAGTGTGGTGTTGGTAGCTGGTAGAAACATACCACGTTACCACTGATCTGATAATTGCAAATGAACCGGCGTATAACATTTTTTATTAATAGGTGGAAGAGGAATTCGACTTCTACCGTCTTGTCAAGGGCTGCGATTTTGTTCCACGACCCGTCAAATACAACAACTTCAGTGTCCAGTTGGAGAACCCTGGAAATCAAGCTAGCATCGTTGGCTGGGGCAGTACACAGAAGTATAGCGATGTATGGCTGAATTATAATCCATTTTCTAGTACATGACTTTATAAAATTGAATCTGGAAATGAGCATATAGTCCACCTGATGTCAAACGGACTTCATGTTTGGTCAGTGGTCTCTGCTGCCTATGGACATCAGTAACCAACGCTATGTAGAATGGATTTTATTTGAAGGAAATTTTCAAATGTGTTGCTGTTTCTGAGGACTAAGGCATCGAATCTAAGTCAACCGGTATCCTCAATCTTACAACGAAATACATGCGCTGCTCCATTAAGGCTCTAATTAGGTGTGACTTTGTTACCTCTACGTTAGAACTAGGCCTATCAACCACATTTCTACCTTTCAAATGGCGATTTTAAATAAATTATATAATTGATTTTTTTCGAATAATGCGCCATCTATGTGTGTGGTTGAAAGGACTAATATCAGGAATTACTGGTTCGAATTAAAAAAATCTCTTCGTGTTGAATAGTGAATAGTCTATTTATTGAGGAAGGCTATAGGCTATATAACATCACGCTATGTTTGTTTGTTTTTTTTTTATGTAGTAACAGGTGAAACCGCGTAACACACATAGTTATTTATAAAATTGCAATACAAAAGGAGTATGCAGTCAACTTGCTAATCTGTCATTGACAGTCACATGAGATTTTATGAAATGAAATGTGTTTATACTGAATAGGTCTACAGAGGCACTAACAAATATTTAATTACAATTTATTTATTTTATTTTTACAATATTTTTTCTTTGCACTATAACCGATACAGAAGAGCATTGATATCCCTGAGGACTTGCAAAAGGACTCCCAGAGGACTCAGCAGCGCGGAGCGCTTCATACTGCGAATTAGTACTAGATTTAGTAGTACTAATTCGTATATTCAATTATTAGAGTAAAATAAAAGTCGTATCTGCTTCCATTGTATGAATCAGTTCTTATCATTAATATAAGAAATAATTGTAGCACTAAAATACCTTATTTTGAAGGTGGGCCATCGAGGGGCTTCGTTTTCGAAAGATCTCCTTGAGTCGAATGTATTGATCATTAGCAAGAGACAATGCAAGAAGCGCTGGGGGGCTCGGTACCACAACATCATCGATAATTACATGATTTGCTCACAAGACAATAAGCCAGATCTAAGTGATTTTTGTCGGGTAAGTACTTTAATATCGGGTAAGTACTTTAATGTTAATTTTAGCCTCAGATATTGGTGATCTAAAGTTCAAATATAGGATTCGGGAATCAAATTCATATTAGAATTTCGGATTAATGATTTAAACAATTATGTGCGTATTAAAAATAAATTATTAGCTGTTTTATCACTGAAACTAGACCGTAAGCTTAAGCTTTACACAGTATAGCAGACCATCGGATTGGTAAACTCCAAAAACTTCAGCACAATATACTGTTCGAACCACAGACCTTCTATTCATGTGGGTTATGTTTTAGTGTGTTTTTTTAATTATCTAACAGTATTTTTCATTTCAAATGTCGAATCACATTATACTTAGAACCCAAAACGTTTCTCAAATTATGTAATCTCATATACTTTCTGATAAAATTCAGTGAAAGAAAAACAAAATAAGGGACATGTTGTTGAAAATAAAAAAAATATTTCGACTAAATCTGTTCAATAGTGTCCAAGATTCGCTTGTACTGACAATATAGACCATTAATATCACGTTGACAGGAGAAATATGTAGACTGCACTGACGTCATGTATTCAGAGTCTGACGAGGGTGAGAATAGGCGTGTACTGGTCCCGAAGAACCTCGTCCTACACTCAGCTCACCACGCACGTCGCAAAATGGTCAGCGGAGGATTTTGTGAAGTAACTATCATATTTACATAACATCTTACCAGGTATTTCAGTTGTTGAATGAGTATGGTTCTGGGTGTTACAATCTTCACACCTGTTTTTAGTGTGAAGCAATTCTTGCGTTTTGGTGGAAGGGTACCACATCCTACTCACTTTTATGTAAGGCGCGAATTTTAGTGCTCGGTAGTAACAACCTAACTGTGACTGACTTAAGCTAGCATCCTTGTTCTATATGAAGTTGCTTATAGATGTCCATGGGTGGCAGTAACCACTTACGTTAGATCGATTGCATGCTACTTCAATGTGATGTAAAAAAAACAAAATCAATTACAAATCAGATGTTAATGAAATTATGAACCAGTTATATTTTATTTTTATAAGAAGACTATAGCGATACAAAAAGGACATTTAATGTATGTTGCATAAATTTCATTATAAATGCGGAAGTTTGAGAAAGTGTGTTTGTTATACTTTTACGCAAAAAATTCTATTCGGATTTCGCTAAAACTTGACGCACAGATGGTTTATGATCTGAATTAACACGTGGGATACTCATTACCCTGGTAAAATTGACCAAAGCTGACGGAGATGCACGTATGATGTAGTATCAAATATTTTCAGAATGATCACGGAGGCCCTCTTGTTTATGGTTCGGGCCCGAATGCGGTCGTCATCGGAATCATATCAGCATGCCTTGTTAAACAGGATACTAACATTTGCTATGGTCCCTTCCTCTACACTAGCGTCTACAAAAACAGAATGCTCATCACTTGCGCTATTTATAAGAACATTGGGTAAGACATTTTTATTCGATATATTTAGTTACTCCTAGTACCTACTGTGTATCCTAATCTTAATTTATAGATAGGTATCTAAATCAGAGACTTCAAGAACAAAAAATGAATCACACGCACCATTTATAAGGACAAGTGAAAAATAATATTTTACAATTATTAAATTTATTTGTGTGAATGTCTGGTTATATATTATTTCAGGGTGGATTGTAACAAGTTGTTCCGATCAAGTGAAACTCACACTGAGACTGAAATAAGTTGGATTGGTCATCCTGATGGGTAAGTATCGATGGTCGATTGTAATCTATCCATTAAGTATCACTACGTGTAGTTGCCTATCTGTTCTAAGACAGACTTATTGACTAGCTCTTATAGTTCCATTGTTGGTTTGTCTTTCTCCAGAGAGATATTGCTTCTAGTTTTATTGACCATAGAATTTTATTTATATGAAATTTTATTACATTTCCTTCTAAATTTATACTCTTCATCGCCCCTTTGGACAAGAGATGAGTTTTTACGCCGTCATATTACTTCATCAATTATTATGCCAATAACAAGTTGGTTCAGGTCTAAGTTTTGTAGTTTACAAGATAATTTCATACTGACAGTAAAAATAGACCTCAAATTAAATTAAAGTAAATATTTGATTATGTTTACCTAAAACTTAAGGACACTTTTTATTACTTTCAGACCGGCGAAGAATGAAATACGTCAAATGAGACGGAACGAAGAAGAACAGAAGAGACTGATCAAGTCCAATATAACTCAACTAAGTGCCTCAGACAAAGCAATTCAGCATGAGGGAATCGTCCTTAGAGCGTTTGATCATACAAAAAAAGTTGTTAATGCTGTAAATAATGTAACCCATGGTTTTAATTAAAATAGTTTAATTAATAAGCAAAGTATTTTATTTAAAATATTTGTACGAAACATACTTTCTTATCTGACATGTAATCGACAAAAAATACAGATGACACAAATACCAATCAGTTTTACGATAGTAACATTTTTCTCATAGATCAAAGAATACCAAGTAGACTAGGTGATTTTGTCAGAGTGAACTAATGCATTAAAATAAAAGAATCCACATTATAGGAAAATACTTTTAACACATTCAGTGCCATCTACACGTCCTGCGAGTATTTGTGATTTTACCGTGGTGCCGACAACAAGCCCAATGTTCTCAAAGTACTCTAGTTAGTATGTAATAGCGTCAGCATCAGCCAAGCATTCGTTAAAATCATAGTAACATTAGACGTGTTAACCAATAACTATATTTCCAATTCTAAACTTTAATTTGTCAAGCTAATTTAGTTGTGTAGCATGGTGATTCGTAGCTACACAAGGTCACACTAGCCTTCCCATTATCCCTGAGCCACATTGATTTAGCTTCCCCTTAGTTTCCCTAGCTAGCTTAACTTAGTTGCCACAGATTAGCTTTGGCGTGTTTAGTTTTCCACTAGTTTGATTCTTGACTGAAACATCAAAAAATATGCCATAGCCTTCTATGGTATCACTGAGATATAAAAAACGAGCTAAAAATTTTATGAAGATGATATGATAAAAAAATATATACTCGTATTTTGATTCAATTACTCTAATGGTTTAATCTAAGGCAGAATATGATTATAATAAGTGGTCAGCAGCTACAACCCAAAATAATCATAGTCGATTTTAAATAAATAATGTCACGGAGGACGAACTAATGTGCCAAGAGAACATGTTCAAAAGTTTATTACAAGGACAAGGATTGAGGATTTACAAGGATTGATCAGCTGGCTAAAGAGATGGCATCTAGAGGTTGTAACAAGTAACAAGTAATTCTTAAAATTACTTATAGAGTAGTTTTATTAATCAATGAAATTTTTATTGCGGAAGGTAGTTAATGGAAATTTCTGGTAAAGTCACTCTAAGTAAAACAAATTATAATTGCGCAAGCCGTTCAATTCAAAAGTTAATTAAAAATTGATTTCACATTTCACCAGATGTTTGGTTTTCAATCATCAAGATGAGGAATGTATTTTATTTTTTTGGATTTCTTATATACTACTCAGGTTTGGATTTCTTATATAATTTTCATTTCCATTTGTTTATTAATTATCGGGTATATACAATATAGTATTTTAACATTAGCATGTAGTCCATGCTTAACAAAGGTTTTCTCGAAAATCAGTCATAGATGCATTGCTATTCCCAATAGAACGGATGGTCGCCTCATATTAAAGAGCCGGCTACCCTTTACCAAAGCATAGGAATTGCTTCCGCTAATATTAGATGTGGCGGTTGGAGTAATAACTGCTAAAAAGATTAAACAGTTCTAGATGCTGAAGCGATAGAAGTTGCGACACATTTGCCAGAGGAAGTAGGTAAGCTGCTAAATGAAACTCGAAGAATCATTCATGGAGACGAAGTATCCGAAGGCAAACCATACATGGTAAGTATAATTAAAAAATAGAAATAAATAACACTACACACTTAGTAGAGTTCGCATTGACATCTCGTTTAGTTCTTCATTTGTACAGCGATTCACGTTACTAAGTATTAGATGTAAATAGGGCAAATTTAAAATTCTTGTGAAAGACTAGATATACTGTTAACCATTAACATGAACATAAAACAAAACGGTCAAAGAAAATTGATATGACATCTATGTGATGTAAAACTTTTATCGGAATTCGTTTTAAACAGGATACTTTTACGAAATTGTGTCATTTTCATGCAGGTATATCTAAAATTGCCGCGTACCAACAAAAAGAAGCCGAATTACCGTACCTGGCTGTGTGGCGGCGTGATACTCCACGAAGAGTACATCCTGACGTCTGCTGCTTGCATTGAGGATGCTGAACATTTCTATGTGGTTTCTGGAACCTATAAGTAAGATCATGCAGTTTTATGTAGCTTTCATTGATAGAAGGGGAAAATCATTTTTAAGTATGGCATATTTCTAAAGACAGGTCTTTGGTGATTGTTTTATCGGGTATCCTATCAGAGTAATAAGAGTTTAGGCTATAACACGCTGGCCAATTACGAATT
Organism: Cecropterus dorantes dorantes; assembly: GCA_018249915.1. Classification (NCBI taxonomy): domain Eukaryota; kingdom Metazoa; phylum Arthropoda; class Insecta; order Lepidoptera; family Hesperiidae; genus Cecropterus; species Cecropterus dorantes. The sequence goes on from DWLI01003697.1 coordinate 8,732, forward strand.
GCTAAACTTTACACATATTTTACATTTCAAGAAATATAGGTGTAGGTTTTAAAAATCAGGGGTGTTTATGATTATAATCTCTTTATTTAAAGCACACGAAAAAACTAAAATATATATGCCTAAAAACAATTTTTAGGCATATATATTTTAGTTTTTTACATCGACAAAATATAAATATTTCAGATACTCAGATGAAGACGATAGATACAATAACCCATGCATAAAAAATGGTGCAAAGAAAGCTATTTGGAAATGTATACCAAAAAGTAAGTAAAGAGATGAATTTGAGGGATTCGATTGAACTATCCGGCAAAGATGAGTAACCATTCACTTGGTTATAACATTTTCATTTATTATTTCAAAAATGTATTACAGATTATGTTTTCGACGGGCATGAAAACGATAACATTAGGTGGATGAACAATGACATCGCAGTCGTGAAGATTGAGGATGGATTTGACTTCAACCGTAGGATTAGGGGCTGTGACTTCGTTCCCAAACCTGTTTGCTATAACAATCAGAGTCAGACGTTAGAGAATGCGGGAAATATTGCGACAATCGCTGGGTGGGGTACCACTGCAAGATACAATGATGTAAGGTTTGCCTTAGACGTTCATATATTATTTAAATGTCTTGATTAGGACCTGTCAAATTGTTTTTCGTCATTATCACAAATCAATGGATATGATGACTTGTCGTTCAAGCTGGAAATAAAAAATAGGATTACGTCTTCATGATATATGCGGATAGTGGCTGAAGAAATTGATGAAAAACTTCTATTTGCTACTATAATTTTACCCTTTACTATTTAAATAGCTAGACCATGACGAAGAAAGGAGGCAATGTGAAGTATACTTGTATAAATATGACCTAATTGTTTGTCTTTTAGGTTATTCCTACAGTTTGATGGAGTCATTTGTTACGGAAACAGTAGAAACGATTTTTCATATGTTAATCACCATTCTTTGGCTTATTTTGATTATTATGATCTGTTTCAGTGGGTAAGCAGAAGAAGAGAGAATCAACAGACATTATTAGATGCTCGTGTGGAAATTATCCCCAAGAACAGATGCAAAAGACGTTGGGGAAGCCGTTACCACAACATCATTGATAACTACATGATATGCACCAAGGACATTGGACAGACCATGTCGGAGATTTGTAATGTATGTCGTGGCTTTAGATTTCGTTTAAGTAGCTATGCTTTTAGTATTATCTCATATTTTAAAAGGTGACAGTCACAGGAGATATGACGGTACAGTGATATGAATTGCAACTTTACGAGTACATATTGATATTCAAACTTTATAACTATATAAATTTCTTCTCATTAGTTTTACCTTCTAATACCTACATTCCTGGGAGTTTTTTACACGTTAACGTGCAAGAAGTTGTAGCCTGTATTTGTGCGAGTTGTTAAGTTATATGCCGTACAGGAATAATGGTTTAAACACATTAATTTCAAATTATTTTTTTTATTCAAAAGGAGAAATACGTCGATTGCATGGACATTCAATATTCGGACGAAGAAGATTCAAGAAGAGAAATTCCTGTTCTAAGAACTGAGAAAATACCGACTAATCTCGTTTTACATTCTGCTTATCATAACGTAACAAGTGGTAATGGAAGCCTGTCAACTGATAGAAGATATGCGTCACAAATTGATGGAGGATTCTGTGAGGTCAGAACAATGTCTTTAAAATCACTTGCTACAAGTATAAAACTATGATGGGAATAAATATCATTAATATCACTTTCTTTTATAAGATTGCAGTGGCAAACGAGCCTTCAACCCATCTGATGGTAGGAGGTAAAAGCTGTCGATGGACATTCGAAAACACTTTTATATAGAACAGGGGTTCTATCTAAAGTAAATCACATACGCGTTGCTATTTCCGAGGACTAAGAGTGGTCGCATAATACTTGCTTTGTGGAACCCTTACAAAAGCTTCGTTAAATTATACTTTTGTTACAGTTAAATTTGTAAAATAAACAAGGAATAAATGTAATGTTAGAGATACTAATTGTAATGTGATTTTAAATCAATCTTATTACTTTTTAAACGTTTCAGGTACGAATTCTTGCAGATACATTAGTATGGCTTATTTGTAAAGTCTGTTGTAAAGATTTTATCTGTGTTGCGTAATATTTTTTATGTTTGTTTTTTAATGTTTTAGCAGCCAGTACGTTTTATCTGGTTCGGAAGGAAATCTTACTTGTAGACGTTCAACTTAGGAATTTGTATTATGACTTAGTTTTAAGACTCTTACCTATAATTACAAATATTTATGAGCTGTGGAGCCTTCGTCCGTTCAGGAACCAAGTGAGCAGAAGTTAGTAAACAATAAACATTATTAGTTATTCATTAATCAATTCGACTCGTAACAGATTATTGTTTTGACAGAAAATGGGAGGAAACATCTTAACTTGTTCTCTAAAGTTACTTAACTTATCTATGAGTAATTGTGTTTGTGTTTCTGATTTAATTATACGGAAATTAAATGTGAAATAATTATGTTATCGTTTGTGGATGCAACGTTGCCTTACCTGCATGATTTTTCTCGTTCAATTAGAGTGAGCAGTTTATGTACACGTACTTCGTTCATATGTAAAAGGATTGGACTAGTTCGGTTTTAATCGATTTTATCAATAATTTCGAAGATGGTACAATTTTTCGTGATTCATTCATATAAAAATTATATAAAAATTATAAACGGAAATTGTCCTTAATTCCCCATCGAAAGGATCTCCACCTTGTCGTGGTGAGGGGGCTTAGTAGCCGTGGCTTGGAGCCGCCACGGTGAATCCAAGAGAGATC
>DWLI01003698.1:0-11548 GCA_018249915.1 Cecropterus dorantes dorantes
ATGTTCACTCCTTGACTGCTCGTATTCAAATGAATGTAGCTCCCGGGAATCGTGACCTATTTATATGATTTTTTTTACCTGAACTAGTGGATAAGTGAGCAAGTGGCTGACATATTTTTTTTATTTCTTTGTGCACTAGAAATAACTGATTATCATTACTTTTGGATCACCCCTCGTATATCTTTCTATTTCATAATACATAATCAAACTAAGACACTAGAATACATTGAAATGTGTTTGAAGCAGTGGCGTGGGGGGGGCGGAAGGGGGGATCGCCCTAAACGGCATATTTTAGGGGCGGCAAAATTTTTTGTAGAAAGGACCTCGAAACTCGACTCGCGATCTTGGACGGCATACTTAGAGGGCGGCATCATTAGGTTTGGCGACCTTTTTTTTTGGCCGTCAATTTACATAGACCATTTCTTACGCCCCGGGCCGCATAAACTCACGCTACGCCACTGGTTTGAGTTATGACCTGATTAATTATGGCCTTTTCTTGAAGCATGTGATGTTTGAGCAGTAATCACCCCAAAATTTCGATTCTTATTAACACGGTAACACATACGAGTATGCTAAAAACTGTGTAAATTCAATTGTATGTTTTTTATTTGTTCTAAACACAACAGTGAACAAAGTCACATGTAAAGCTTGTTATTTTTCTTAGACTATAAATGAGCGATATGTTACTGTCGAACGTAGATGTTTTGCAATAAAACGATAAGGTGTACGATAAAAATAAAACAATTGACACCAAATACCTACTGTAAAGTACTTCTGAACTGATATTATTTTATGATTTCTTTAATAGTTAGATTATAATAATACCTATAGTACTAACTGTTGGTCACAACTTGTCGTAAAATTAAAAATAAGCGTCTCAAAAAATCAAAATTTTCCATCCAAAAAATACATCTTATCTATTATTTAATTAAAATAGATTCAAAGATAAAAAGATGGAGTTGAGCATATTTTAGATTGATTTCATTATACATATTCATTAATGATATATTTTTTTGCATATAAATATATTCAATTATACAAAATGCCTATTAAGCCGCTCAGTTGCCTAACATCAATCATTCATTACATATAAACCATGAAAATTATAGATGTAGTAATATCCTCTCCAAGGTTTTATTGGCAAACCTAATCATTTCTATAACAGGAAGTATTGCCACAGCGGTCTTTTATTTGAATCTAGACCAACTGTAACAGTGTTTGGTTCTTTGCGTCATTCGATTGCCTTAAGGCAGGACAGACGGTTACGATTACATTTGCTATTCATTAGTTTCTCCCCTATATAGAAAACTGTTCCACCGTAAAAGGTATATCGGAATCTGCTCAACGATACGCAGTTTTTACGCGAGAATTACATAAATTGTACACAAACGTTCTCCAAGAGAACGCTACATTTTATTACAAAAATATAATCATTCCACGGAGTGCAATTTCTCGTCATAAAACATACAAGTCAGTACTAACTTCTAAAGCAGATAAGCCAGGATTCGATAAATTATCCACATTGAAATATGGCGACCGGCTCGCAATTAAACGTCAGTTAATTGACAATGTCCGCACGCAGTAAATACTAGCGACCGCTGTCACTGAACGCCTTCAATGTCCAAACCAGTTTCCAATGAAAGTGACGTAGTTATTATTTTTTTATTGTTTGAGTCATGCAATAGACTTGATTTGGTAATCACGATACGAATAAGTGAATAGTATGTGATTAGCACGATATTTATAGGTAATTACGTGTTTCGATTCTTCCTTTAACAGCAGTGTAAAGTGCTGCGTTCCGCTTTGAAGGGTGTAGTAGAGATATAATTACGAGAGGCAACCTACTCCTAAGGACTAACCTAGTTAAACGTTTGAGGCCGACTACATAGAGGATCATTTATATTAAGGGTTCACTACAGAATTCCGGCTACTAGTGAACTGTATCATCAAATGAATCACATACTCATTTGCTACTTAATTTTCATAAAATAGTCGATAGAATCACAGTAGCTGCGTACCTTAGCTGCAGCTAAGCGCTAGAGAAACGCGCTCCGTGTCGGGTGACGCGTGCGCAGCCGACATCCGACACGTATTGCAAGAGACGAGGAAATAAAATAACTGGTATATTATAATACGAAACCGTCAAGCATCTCACGCACGTGATACGAATCTAGTGCATTGCGTGAAATACGAAAATACACGCTTGTACCCTAATGTCTTTCAAATCCCCCATAAGAGAGATTTCGCGTCTGTAATTTCGCAACACGTTCTTACTCTTCATGATTCATCTTATTTATTTATTTATTTATTTATTGAGTTCAGTAAATTAATATATTTTACTAATGTGTAACAACATAAGAAAATATGAAATACGTTTGCTGATAAGTTTGTTTCATTCTCCTAAAATTTACGATTGTCGATTTTATGACGTTTTGAACATAATAAGTTTTCATTCGTATTCAATTTTATTATAATCTTACGGAAAATATTGACGACTTACATATGTCGCGGCATTTTTGCCCTGTGACGGTCGAACGGGCGCAGGCCTCGCTGGTTGCGGGGGCACCTTTAACTGCCTTCGATCAAATGACGATGCATGGCTACCGGTCCAGCCCCAACGGCCGGGACCGTTGCTGCCGTGTGGCAAAGAATAGGAAGACTGCGGTCTCAGATGCCTAGAGGTAGGACCGGATAGTATAGGCCCAGTCGGACCTCGTTGAGGCAAAGGTACACTCGGTCCTTGAACGTAGTGATAATGCGGCGGATTCGACACAGCTGCACCCCACATCTTCAAGACACTTTTTCACTCACTAGCACCATAAAACACAATTCACCTCATTATACCAATATTAATCGCGCACTGAAACCAATCGACATTCCCCGAGTTTCACACTGAATCTTATCGAATTATAAAAAACGATAATTAAACGATCATTGCTATTTATTATTTAATTTAGTGATAACACACGCGAGTTAACGATCTATGACAGGCGATTCGGACGACCGTCCACGACAGAAAGACGGATTGCAAACACGATCACTCGCAAGCAACAGCCACCGGACGCGACTGGAACGTGCAGAGACTTAATTTGCAATCGATGTACAATTGTTTCGACGAAGAAGGTCACTAATGAGTCCCGCGTAATTTGAATACCCATATAAACAAGTCATAGAACGGTCACAGTACCATAAAAACATTTCAGCATATCAGAAACAGAATCGACCGACTTGTCGAAAAATAGACCCGAAACAAAAAAAAATCAACACAAGAGAAGCGTTACAAACCGTAACGCGAAATGCGCATAACCACGACGGTTTCATATTAAAGTTCACATCACTGAATATAGGAATCCAATGGTAACTTAGACAACCACTACACTGTTTCCACTCCAGCGACCTCGAGAGAAATCTGTCCCGACACGACTAATCCATAATGATGGACGGCGTGTGAGTTTGAACGCATTTGAGTGTAGACTGGTTGCGTGCTGGCAGTGGTCGTAAAACGTTCCACATCGGCCGTCCTGGCAATTGCATTATGATTTTTCGCAAGGGAGCGCGGGTGTGCGGGCGACGCGCGGGCGGCGCGCGGCGAGCGGCGCCAGCGGACCGTGCAGCAAGCACCAGCTGCTTTGGCGCAGCGCGGCGAAACTTGCGCGCAATACAACAACGGTATACATTTATTTCAAACTAGCAGCCCGTCCGTCCGCGTGTGCAGTCGGCCTCGCGCCTTTTCATTGAGTGACCGGCTTGGAACGAAATAAAACGTACAAAAATTACACCAAATAAACGACACTGTCTTATTTTAAAATCACATCTTAGAGAAGTTATGTCTCTGTCATTCTTTACGTAACAATCGAAAAACTTTGTTAAATATACTATTGTAATTTCACTCGTATTTTTCATTTTTTTATGTGTATTTTAAACACACAGACGCACAAAGCTACTGATTTATTACAGACAGACTAGTCGTTCGCCCAGCCGGCATGGTAGCGCGTCGCCCGCGATCTACAAAATATGCAAATGCGAACATAACCTGCAATGGTACTTGCCCGACATAACGGCATTAGTTGCTCAATGAAACTGTGCTATCACCGCATTTAGGTATAATAAAAAAGGCCGTACAAGAGAGCGAAAGTAAAAATGATCGTCTTTGCAACATAAGTACGCCTTTGTAACCTTATTTAAAGTGGACGAACAATGATTCATTCAATAAGCCGTTCTCATGTCAAAACTTTAATCATTTAGAAAACGCGGTATATACATTCTGAATATCAATAGCCGCTGAGAGAACCAGCAAGAATAGGATTGGAGTACTTGGGCCGATTTGTTGAAAGAGCGTTCCAGTTAACGAGCGCGAAAGTCAACAAGACAAAGGCGTTACAAAACTTTCGTTGGCCCGCGACGGCGAGCATCTGAGCTGGGAGGCACAATAGGCGACATTAGTATTCCGAATGCGGAGCGCGAAGGCAATGGCAGCGGGGTGAACTGTCCCGAGGAGTCACCGCCCGCGGAGCCGTGCGCTGAATACCGGCCCTCGTGGACAACAAGCATTCCATGCTACTACGGCGAAGCTACGCATCGCCATAACTGTACGACATTGGGCAACGCAGCCCACATACATTATTTGGTTTGGAAACCGTTAGATCCTTTTGTGATACCCATCACACTATTCAAAAAAGACGAAATAGATAGCTGGTTTTTGATATAGAGATAAAATTTATCTTCCAGTGCATTGCACTGAAACAACTACGAATATATAAATCAATGCGGTTTCAACATTAACGATGCGAATTCCGAAACGAGAAGATCAACAGGTGTGCAAGCAACGGCCCTGTCAAGGAATTTACCTACAGTGATATGTACTAGAATTACTACCGATACCGTTCGACACGAACAGCTGTTGGATGTATTTGGTAATGTCGCTTGAACTTATCACTTGTTTTACTGAACACGGAACATTTTCACAAATCAATATCAGCTCGCACTCACTTATTTTATGCTTAGTATAAAATTAATTTTATATTAATGAAATGATAGCAACAATCGAAGCCATCCAACCGACAGACAGCGAAGCCTACGCGTGACTAAAATTGTACACGAACGTAGGTACACACAATGCGTGTTAAAAACGGATGCAGCAATGGCCTAAGGATATATGATAATATTAATTTCTAAATAACCGTTTAATTTACGAAATGTAAACAGGAAATATTTACTTAAACGATTAATAATTATCAGAATGATTTATCTTGTGATTTTTTTAATAATTACTAAAAAAAATTAAAACGCAATTTTGTTCTAATGTTGGGTGGTCTTCCCACAATTTTAGAAGGTGTGGATAATTGTATTCTCGGTGATGACAAAAGAATGTCTAAGCGAATTGGTGCAACAGATAAAATCCACGTCACCACAGTAATCTTATCTTAATCAATATCATTTCATGAACACTTGAAAAAGTAATAGTAGTAGCACAAAGGGAATTGCCAACGAATCCGTCCAATATAAACTTATCCAATACTACCTCTGTAAAGATTCGCAACAGACTGTAGGAGCACGCGCAATCGAAGTTACGACAAAGTAAGAGATCGAAACATTAAGCAACTTGCACATCGAGGTCGTAAATTTTATTCGGAAGTTATGCACTGAACATTGTAGATTTTATTGAGATATGTACATTTACTACGATATACAAAGTGTATTTCTTTATTTTAAAATCGCATCTACATATTCCATCTATACGAATATTATAAAGCAGTAGAGTTTGTTTGGTTGAACGGGCTAATCTCAGGAACTACCGGTTCGATTTGAAAAAATCTTTTTGTGTTGAGTAGTAAATTTTTGGAAGAAAGCTATAGGCTATTTGACCACGCTATGTTTGTTTGTTTTTTTTTTTTCTTATTTAGAAGCGGGTAAAACCGTTACACAGATAGTGTTTTTTTCATTTCCTTTAAAAATCCCATTTAATATATACGATTTATTACTACATTTTCAAATTCGTTGGTAGGTGCAAATGTCAAAAGGGTTACTGAAAAAAAATCCTTACTTCTTTTAAAATGACTCTATTCTCGTATTATAATTAATTACCTTTCATCATTATTTAAATGAGCTTATCAAACTCGTTGCAATATATATTATATTTACATAATTGTAACTACACTATCGGATCAAATCTAAGATGAACAGTATGATCCCATCTTTACATTCGTAGACTCCTACAGCCCGCCTCTACTACAAACTTGTGCACGTAGTTAACAACACAGCTCTAACTTCTAACTGGTGTTAGGAACATTGGGAACATAAATCCTCTAAACGCATTGGTTTCAGAATTTATCACCACAATTCGGGTTTCATTGTTCGCTTAGATAATGGTCGCATTCCATTAATTCACAATCAGAATGCATTCTGTTGAGAAATATGGTGCAATGAAAATCTGTTATTAAACTGAAATGTCTTAGGAATTTAAACATTATGTTAGTGAGAGAAATGGCTACGAGACTGCTGATTTAATCCTAGTAGAGATTTACTTTACAAATCGATATTTTAAGGGAACGATATTTTTTAAGTTAATAAGGTAGACTCGATGTAATATACCGCCATGCTATGAAACCTTGTGAAATGGCTGTTTTGCTAATAACCTTTTTTTAAACGCTATCAATATACATTCTAAAGCACCTACGGTGAATGTATGCTACCGTGTAAGACCGTTTCAAACGTAAACATAAGAAACATGACAAAATTGAACATGTTGCTATCCTTTAATTAAGGCCAAGTTGTAACTTTGGGTACCAACTACACAGGCAACGATGCGTTCAACAGAAATGAAATGAAATGAAATGAAATGAAATGTCTTTATTTTTGTATAGGCCTACGGGGGCACTTACAAATTGTCATTTACAATATTTTTTCTTATACTACCACCGGATCGGAAGATGACCTCAACTGAGAAGATCCCAGCGTACTGTCCTTTACTGCAGGTTAATACAGAAACTTGTTTGTAGGTAGAAAATTAATCGAGAATGTACAATTGTAATTTAAAGTCAGACTAAACTTGTAAAATACACGTATGAGAAAAAAATATTGTGAAACGGAGTAAGCAATTCAAACCAGATACGCCATGCGCAAACAATCAAAAACTAATATTCCATATAAAAAATGCCAATTACCCGTACCATTTGTCGTACCGCATCTGTATTCCAACACGGACGCTGTACAGTTTAACACAAAACATCCCATTTGCGTCACATCGGAAACGCATTAAGCGACGCGTCGGTGCTGTAAGGGCGCAATATCCGACCGGTAACGTACTATACTCGTATGTGGCTACTGGCTAGGTAACAACATTGCAATGCTGGGAAAACAAAAACAATGCGCAGGTGGACCTTATATTTCTGCCTTGTAACAGAAGTATTCAATCTTCTGTTATTGGTTTGAAGGGGTATGATAGGACACTTAAACGATCCGTTCGAATTAAGCCCAAAATAATGTAAACATAGGACATTAAACCGAGGACCATGAGTATCAGTTATCATTACCATCACCAGTACCATAAAGTGGACTGAATTTTAAATTTATATACGAAATTTCATTCAATCATTTCATTCACCTTTTTTTACGAAATCATTTTATAATGTAACAAATGAAAACCTGAAATACTAATGGCGGACGGAGAAATCATGAATAATCAATCGCACTATATACAAAAAAATCAAATTAGAAAATCTCGTGAGTAATAAATAGATTTGAATAACCTAAGCGACAGACTTTCCAAGCGAGTCTACTAATAGCCGCTTGAAATTTCGTGTTTCAACGAACCCAATTTAAGCAGCTGAGCTTAAGCTTATAAATTGAATAATGAAAGGTAATTTGACTTAGGGAATTAATAATGAACCCAATATTGGACAAATCGCCTAAATTTGTATTCGTCAAATTATCGGAGCTTACTTAAATTTTGAATATTCACCGAAGTTCCCTCTGTTTTCCTATTAAATATTATAACAAGAATATTTAAGACCATTTATTAATGTAAAAATATTTACCAGTCTGTTTTTTTACTCATTAACCGCAGTAGAGCTATCGTATGCATTTAACTTGTTTTTACTGAATGAGTCTTATAATTATTTTTCGCATTGAAACATGTACGGAGGAAAACCTCACGTAATATATCACCCTTTATGTCATAACGTAAAGGGATGGTCCATTATGGTGATATATGACATGCTGAGTCTAACCTCATTCTGCGGTGAGTCTCCCGGATAGGACATCTGTTCTGCTTTAACTTTCCTTTTTGTGCCAACGTTAAAATTAAGAATCAGCTCGTATTTCCCACTTTAGATTCTCAAATTATGTATATCAAAGTCAGCTCAAACACTATCAGCCCCGGAGAGAGGAGGAAAATTCCAATAAAATGTTCCCAGTCCACTGAAACCTTATTTAAGAGCACTCGATTATTCAGTGTGAGCGGGCTTGTGCGGCGACTGCAACGGCAATGGAGTCCGAAAAGAGCTATTTCCACACGAAGCGCATTGAAGCTGGAGGGACGTCTATTTTACGTCCACGTGGACCGGATATTCTGGAGTAAATCAGCTTATTTAATTGACTTTTACTTATACTTCCCTCCTTGAGAGATGCAAATTCCTTATGGACATTTGTAACCAGATTTGAAAAGGACTATTTTGTGAATTTTCTGATATTCCAAGTTTAATATATTTCAGCAGGTTTTAGTTGAAAAAAAAATGGAACATAACGAACATTGTAAGCTGGTATTTCTCTATATTCTCCCTCAATATTCTTCTTTGTACGAATAGAAATTTGGAATAGACTAAAACTAAGGCGTGAAAGTATCAGAAATAATATTAGTCATTCCAAAACACATTTAACGACTTACACTTATGTATGTCGACATCATGACAATCAAAATGTATTGTGATTTATAACGTAGTCACTTTCATCTATATTGCAGTTACAAGTATGGAGTAAATCTGTATAAGGACAACAATGGACCAACAGATCCGTTAGACAATGACGTGATATTTGGTGTAGAATCCATATATGGAACAAGCGACGTCCGTATTTACTATTGGTTCCAAGTAAATGCACAGCCAATAATGGTCCTATCAGCAGTTGGTCTTATCCAATACTTCGACAATAACGGTAGGACATTACATGAAGGTCTCAGTAGAATACATAATGTAACTGTCGATTTGGTCGTGAACGGACAAAAGTAATAGACGAAAAAGCAGTTTTGATTTGTGTTTATAAAGCAAGACAATATAATTTTACATTAAAAAGAAAAAGAAATCAAACATTAAAATATTTTTCAAAAATCAAATGTTTTATAAGCAATTCAAAAAACGTTGTAATGTGTTTAATGGTAATACGTAAACAAGGTTAGATACAATCTTATAAGAAACCACCATCAGGATAACTCCTTATGCAGTATACGATTACGGACTCTACAATTTACTGAAACGCATCTTGAATAACATTAACATTCATTCATTTCATTATCTTCTGCAAATCAGACACGTTTCACACTCCACATTTAGTCATTCTAAGATCGTATGTTTTATCAAGCGTGTGTCCACTTGCACAGTGAAACCCATTTTAATTGAAAATCAGTTTACGGTAAAATTTTAAGTAAGTAAATTCACACTTCACGCCTTTTTTGTTTAAATGCCAAAATCATATTAGGGTGCTAATCATATTTTCATGAAATTTTGCAAATTGTCTAGTAAAAAATCGGATAGGACTATAAAAATAAATTCTTCAAAATTACTATTGCATACGACACCTGCAGTAATAAATACTAATAAGCGAAACATATGATAAAGTATTTATTAATAAACCATAAGCCCTTACAACATCTTGGCACAATACGGCATGTCGTAACCAATAATCGTGATGATGAACTAATCACTATTCCAATTGACCGCAACGTCCGGTTCCTTAAGAAGCTATTATGATCAATTTGTTCAACATTTAAGTATGTATTTAAGTCATTATCAAACAACTGATGAAAAGTTAATAATTAAGCAATAAAATAAGGTATAATTTCAGCAAACTACTTCCCGTCCGATTTGAGAAAACATCATTGAGAAAACAATAGTATAGTACGCGTTTGCTATGAAACATGACGCCGCGTGCCATTGTGTGTTGTTGAATACGTCTAAATATATAAATACATCGTATTGTGTTATGTGAAGCACTGTCTCGGCGTACAGTGAGCTGCCAGGTCCCGTTATCTGAGACGCCATTGAATGGAACTGCAACCTGCCTGCTTATTAATGGAAGGCGACGATCAAACCATACGCTAGGGATTCGCGACCGTGCACAGGATGTGGGACTATTTTCGTAATCTCCAAGGGCAAGTGCATTTGTAGCGATATCCGGAAGTCAAGTGTATCTAGAAAGGAATAGTGTCGAATGACAAATGGTCATAGATTTGTATTCATAAGTAGAATATGTGGAATGTTGTCACGTTGACTAGTGTTATTATGATCAAATTTTGATTCGTCATTTTATCACTTTGCCTGTGACCCATTCATTGACGTATCTATTTGAAGGATCCAATCATACATGTAACTTCTTTTTTGTAATAATACATCCGAATAAAAACAGCAATTGACCTGCAAGAAACTGCTTAAAAAACTTCGTACTCAATATATTTTACAAATTAAACTTTCTTGCGATTTCAGTCTACGTTCGACACTTAACACCAACAATTTCCGCTGACTGCCAATTCCACGAAAAGCCTCAGAAAAGATCGGTACGAATTTTTCGTTGCCAAGAATACTTAACAATGCTTTATGAACATTGGCTACTTAGGGTTTTATTTATTAGACAATTTTAATCTAATCCAATCGATTGGCTAAAGTTTTACTACAGTACACTCAGATAGGTTCTGCGGCTTACCAAGGTACCCACCTAGGACGAAAGCGCATAGATCTCGTTACGCTCTGCGCTAGAAAGTTGGTCCGGATTTGTGAATAGGATCCGTGTTGGTTTACACAAAGCCTTTTCAAGAATTAACATAACAGGAAAAAGCTATTAACAAAACAGAGAGAAAAGGACCACAAAAGACATATAACGATTGAAACGTGTAACGTAGATACAAAAGTTTTGGTGGAAGATTGATCAACAGTATTTGGTATGGTCACATACCTAATAAACCTAGTGTTATATATTCAGTTAATATTTTACATTAACTTAATATGTAAATTAACTTATGTTAATATTTAAGATAAAGTGTAATGTGTATTTTAAGGAGGTAGAACGAGTATATTTCGACCGGGGAGGCAATAACTGCTTTACGGTTGAAATAGGTATCGCTGTACACCTATTTCGACCAGCAAGCAGTTCTTGCGTTTCGGTTTTTTTTACTACGGTACTTTTTATACAGGGGCGATTTTATTTTATATGACGCGAATATCTTATCGACTTGGGGAGTAGCAAAGTATTTGGCGATAGACTGCATACAGAATCCCTTCTATATGAACAGGTAAACATGTCTATGAGCGACAGTGATCACTTACCACCAGGCCGGCATACC